>BMAO01030160.1:0-16362 GCA_019973975.1 Trichonephila clavata
TAGTTGGTTCTACTACTAATGGAACTTGAGATTCCCAATCGAAGATGAGATCGTCAGTTGTGTAAGACAACTAGGAAATGAAATGTTTTTCAAATCAATAACGAAGCTTAAGCTTCTGTTTCTAAGTCTAAAAAATAAGTAAATACCTGTAAATAATATTTATTAATCATCAATTTTTTGTTAAACAGTAATAAATTGTTTCTTAGATTATCTAATTTACATGCACCCCATTAAAAGTATATTCATATACATATATACGCAATTTAAAAGCTTCTTTACGTTAAAATGAAGTATGAGTGCAAAACCACTTTAAAAAGAATGAGCTGTATGTTACTTACAGCTCTCCATTTTCAAGGAACACGTCTGTGTGTCGTGTGGATAAGCTTCAAATTTCATCGCGCATGAGAGCTCCAAGGTTAACCTAAAACAACATGAATAAAAGTAATATTCTTTATTCCATTAAAATATTTTCATAACTGAAATCTGCATTTAAAATTATTTATGATAGAAAATCTACAAATATTTGTATACCGTAAAATCCGCATAATACGCGTACTTTGAACACAAAAATAAGATCGAAATTTAAGGTGCGCTTCGTACGCCGGGTATAAAAACGATAACTAAAAATAACAAAAGATATGACCATAAGAAAAAATTTTACTTCTACATGTATCAAAATGCTGTTTATTTAAAAGTAATTACTAGATGTATGAACTAAAAGAGAGATAGTTGCCGTTCTAGAAGAAAACTATTTTGTCAAGAAAATGGAATAATACTTCAAATAATTGACTTCAAAACGTAAGAGAAATGTGTACTAATATTTCAGATTTCTTCGTAAAAAACGGAGTGAAACTTATACGGTGATTATACCTAAAAATTAAAAAAAATTAGCTAGAAAATATAGGTGCTGTTATACACCAGATTTTACGGTAATTCAAAACAATAACTAAATGGAACTAAAGAATCATGCTTGATGAGAAGATATCTGATTTAGCTGAGATACATTCAAAGCATTTTAAATGACTTAGCTTCTGTATTCTAAAAGTCAAATATAAGCAGAAGAAAAGCAGAAAGCGATGGTTTGTTCGTTCCTAAGAAGTCCAAAATGATCCGTGGCTGTTAACAATGAGCATTTCAATTACATTTATTGAATATGTTGTGTGACGCAAATGAAGTAATAACAAAACAGCCATAAAAGTTTTTCGTGTGTGTATGGTTTACTAATAAACAAGAAAATAAATATGTTAAGGAGTGTTTAAGCATACAAAATGTGATAATTAGGTTTCCGGACGGCGCATGCCCTACCATAAGACTTGATGTGAAGGAGTAGTAGGAAAGGAATATAGTTAACCTTGATCCTTTTGATGCTTCAGTTTGTTTTTCATCCTTGTTTGAGTAAGTTGTTGTTGTGTCGAAGTGCCTTGATAAACCTGAAATTTCTTGTGGAGTTGAAAAAGAAAATTTCAACTGAATGTTTTAAATTATTAAAGAAGGTGTTTCGTGAGATAAACCGCAAGTCACATAACCATATTTTTGAATAGAGTGCAACTAATTTTCGGAAGATCGAGCGGTTGTTGAGGATGATGATCGTTCTGGTCAATCTGTGACATCAAAAACCCATGACAACATTGAAGAAATTAAGGAAATCGTGCGTAAAGATCGACATTTGAGTTGGGATAAAGTCAGATATTACGCACATTGACAGAGGCAAATTAAGAAAGTTTGCGCAAAACTGGTACTGAAAAACTGGTACTGGTTTTTTCTATTCTATTTTTACTCCTTCTACATGCTTCTTATTAGTCTGAGTTTAATTAGGAAAAATGAATACTTCAAACTCTAAATCTTGATTTACACTAAACATGCAATGCTCAAAGATTAAATAAATTAACAGAAACTTAATATCAAAACTTATCATTTATTCTCCCCGCACGTACTTTATTTTCTATGCTTAGCTACTTAGTGCGAATAAAACAACTTCTGGAAAAAAATAATTATTTTTGTTCTTTTTAAGTGGATTATTTTATATTTTAGATAACATTTTAAGTCTCAGTATGCTTTTAGTTTTAAAAGGAATTAATGATATTGCTGTAACATTTAAATATACAAATTTGAATAGGTTCAAAAAGTTTCATCTTAATTATTATCAAAGGAAAGTCATATTTCACTAAAGGGACTTGGGGATTCAAAATTTATTTTAAATCTATTATTATTGTCTTTATTTTAATGTTTAATAATATTTGTGATATAAATCTGCGAAAAAGCCTCAACATGAACAATAATTTGAAACACATGATGTATTTACCATTTTTTTAATTAAATATATTCGTACAAAGCATACTAAAAAATTTTTCCAACATCTAAATTCCTAACTTTTTGATTTAATGTTATTTATTATCTGATATTTTTACCTTGCAAAATTTGTCAACAAAATCATCTAAATAGGATAAACCTACTTGACCATATAAAGAATGGTTTTGTCACTGTATAGCCATATGTAGTGGTTAGGGATGGTCATCTCCTGGAAAGTTACACGTTTGGCATTTTTGAAGAAAGAATCTGGTCGCCACATTTTCTTGAGCCAACTGATGGGAAGAAGACGGTACTTGATGTCATGTTTTCGGGTAATTGCAATCTGTCGTCCTTCCAGCTCTGCGACATGAAAATGTCTGCTACATACGTCTAAAGAAAGAAACAGCATTTTTTGAAATATATTCACTGCTTATATGAATAATACAAATATATACCCAAGTAATTAAAATTACTTCCATATTTGCATTAAACCCTGAGTTTAATCAAACAAAACTTCCGAATTTTTCGTAGTTTCAATATTCTTTTCACATTAGAAATTTTTGTTTCCTAGATCTTATAATTTTATGTTCCTAGATCCACGAAAAAATCATATGATTTTTATATTATTGCAGTAATATAACTTTAAAAATAAATATTCATTTACAGTAACAATCATTGATAAATAGCGTCGTTGCTGTTGTAATGATATATATATATATATATATATATATATTATATATATATATATATAAAATGATGTACAATTTATAGTAATACACAATTACTTAGCAAAATTATTTAATATTACATAATTGAAAATATCTGATAAATTTTCATAAAAATTTTATATTTTATAATATTTAAAAATATAAATACCGTGTTAAAACATTTATCGAATAGCCATCCAAATTTCGAGGCAATACTTATTAACATTAATATTCTTTTTTTTTTTTTCAAAAACAATGTTCACCTGAAACACTTATGTGAAGGAAGCGTGGGCCTCGTAAAAATTTAACGAGCATTGACGAGATGGTCTACACATTTTTAGGGGAGATAAACGATGTTAGCTACCAGCAAGTGATGCACAAAGCAAGAACAAAACGTTGTTGAGAAGGGTTGGAATTGCTCTTTATCGCGATTGCTTAACATAAAAGCATACGAGCATTATTCGAGAAAGTTTTTGAATTTGAAAGAGGACAAATTATTGCATTCAAGAAAAGCGTATAATCCTTTCGAAAAATCGGTGATAGTGTTGGACGTAACCAAGCAACAGTGAGGCGGATATATAATCGAGATGCAGGAAGGAGTTGAATTCCCACACCTATTGCGTCTGCCTCAACTTAGCATTTCATATGACAGGATTATTGTGTGTGTATAACAGTAATGGATTAGTCTTCTGCCTCAGGACCCATATCGCAACAAATACAGTTCGCGTTACATAACAATCGATTTCCACGCATACAATTCGACGTTGTTTGCAGTACACGAACATTCCTCAGTTATCCGTAAGTCACCAATTGCTGCGATTACTTTTCCCTCAAAACTGAATCATTTATGTTTGCCATGGGGAGTGAGAAGGGATAACGGAATGGCACGACATTGTTCTCAGAGATGAATCATGCATTTTTCTTACAACACCATGGTAAGATAAATCAGTCTCGAGACTACGTGGAGAGTGGTTGTTTCACTTTTTCTTTATATATTTCTGACCTGTCTTTGACATAATATTTTGGTCCGGGTGGTGTTGGACTGAATTCCCTTACCTTCATACATATTTTCTGTGCAATTTATCTATGGGTGTGGAACCAGTTCCTTTCTCGTACCTACTAAACATGCCTTCGGCAAAATTTCAATAACATAATGCATCATCACAGGCAGAAATACTAGCACACAGTGTTCAGTTATTTCTTCACGTACCAGATTGCATTGTTACATGTTGTCTCCTAATCTGTCTTCTATAGATCATTTGATTAGTAATTGTATTTGCGTGATCCTGCAAGAAACCACTTGTTACTACACCAGATTAATGTGTAGAGGCATTATGTGATGTTATATATAACACATCCAACATACCATTTGTTCAATTTCGATGTTAGTGACAGCAAATAATATCAATTGTAGCCGCAAAAGGTTGAACACTTTCAAGCACTTTTCGATTGTTCGGAAGTTGTATCTCTAATTATTTTACCGTTGTTATCTCTTGTCACACTTGATGCTGTAATTTGACGGGTTGTAGTGTAGCAAGATAATTAAAACTGTTTTGATATTGTGGAGGAAACTATTTTAATGTTTGTAAGCCTTTATTAAAAAGAAAATTATTCACTCGTTCAAAAGAAAATAAATCCGCCGTCCACAATTTTGAATTCATAATATTCATCTTTATTAAGTTTTTGAAGTAATTATCTTAATACAAACTTTGACCTGGAAATCTAGACGTTGCTAAAAAAAAATATCATATATTATATAGCTTGGAGAAGAAGCGCATTTTTATCATTGTTCTTGTACCTAAGCTTTTCTAAACATTAATTAAACTATTTGCGAGAATCCTCACACTAAAAAAATGTTTAAGTGAATCAAAAGTAAGCTTTTGGGTTCAGCAATACAGATGTAAGTTAATAAGTTCATATTTTTGTATATGCATAGTGTACAGTTCTGTAACTTATTTGTGTTTCAAATGCAAATTTTTCATTATTATGATATCGATAGAAAGTAAAGGCATTAGAAATGCAAGTAAATATCTCACCATGGACCCTTCATCTATAGAATCAATGCTCAACACCGTAACATGGAATCGAACAATTGTTGGTGTTCTTTCTAAAAAAGACAGGAAAGTATTTAGAAAACACACATTTATTTATAACTTGCTATATAACATATATATATTATTCCATTCAAAATATAAACTTATTTTAAAAATTGTTATTTCTCTAGACAATACACAAATATAAATGTTACTTTTTTGAGAAAAAAACGCTTTTAACAACTAAAAAGTTTAACAGAAGAATCAAGGAACTATTTTTTTATATTCTATTTCTATTTATATTCTATTTCTTATAAATCCTTTACATTTGTTTTTTTTCCCGAAGAACATACTCAAACAGAAAAGTTCAAAACTTTAAAATCGATTTCAGCATGCTGAGAATGCTAATGGACAGCAGCTTGATGGAGTAAATGGTATTGGACTTTATAAGCATAGTATCAGGTAAAAATACTAAATACAGTTAGACCCCTGTTTAACGAATTCATCGGGGCAAATTTTTTGAACTTACCTTTAGAAAATTCTTTTTTGTAAACTATTACACAAAAAATATACATAGCTACAAATTACAAACTTTTTATTCAAAGATTAAAAATTCTGTTAGCGAATTGTTACGCACCAATTAATTGAAAATTTTAAAAAATACTGTTTAATATATATATATGTTTTAACAGTCTTTTTGATTCCTAATTCGAAAAAATTCTTTTTCGACTTTATGCAGAAAAGAAAATACTGCATCATTTACATCCTACTGTATAAAATATGTTTTCACAGTTTCTAAACTATCTAAGAGATTGAAAAATATAACAGTTTTAGTAAGAGTTTCATTTTCACTTTTTATATCAAAGCGCTATTCATTGGCTTCGACAAATCAACATTTTCTTATTAATAAGCAAAATTGTGTTTTGAATGCAACGATGAAGGAAAAAAGTTATTGCAATGGGATGGAAGCAAAATCGGGTTTAATAATTTTGAAATACTTGAATTCACACATGAATTATTTTTCCTTTTAGTTAGCTCTATTTTTTCTATTGTATTTTCTATTTATATGAAGTCTGTATAATTTTAAAAGACGCAAAAAGAGAAACTTGTTGGAGGCATCTTTAAAGTGTTAAATTATATTGTTCCATTTTGATGCATATATGAATGAAGTGAAAAACAGTATCGTGTGTGAATCAGATTTTTTAAAAGTATAATGGCAGCCTGAAGTATCAAATATATATATCTGAACAAATATTAAACATGTAATCAGTTCTTGTTTCATTAATAAGTAATAAATTTCTAATTCAAATCTTTGCAGACTGAGAAATTTTCCTGTCTTTTTTATTACGGAGCTATCTTTTTCATTTACCAAGATTTCATTCATTTCCTTTCTTCATTCATTAAAAAGTCATTTACATCAATAGCTACATAAAAACGGAGGAGTAATAGAAAATTTTTAAAAATGTTTATTTGATGGAATAAACGAAAGTATAGGAAAAGAGTAACTTTAGAACATAGTTTAAGCAGCAAAATAAATGAACCAATTGTGCGAGAGAAAAATAAAATCATATATTGAAAAAATTTGCTCAGAAATTCATAACTTTATGCATCATGAAATCTTATTTTCAAATTCTTTTTAATGATCTTATAAATCTGACTCTAATTGTAATTCTGATCTTTTCTTTCAGTCACATTTCAGCTGTTGTTTTTGTTTTATAAATATTCTAATGTATTAATTATTATTTTTTATATACGAGTAAGTATACCTCTTGTAAATTTAAAAAAGAATAAGGTTTAAAACATGCTTAAACTTGGACCTTATCGCTATCCTTTCTCCTCGAAAATAATTCATGCAAATTAAATTCAATGGATTTAGATATTTCGAAATATTGGATCCCGCTTCTGTTAATCCGATCAAATAGAGCTGACAAATATTTCGCAATTAATTTATTTATAATGCGTTGGTTACCGAACATATGTTTGGGCAACCCTTCCATTGGCAACCGCAATGCAGATAATACCCTGACGGCTTGTCGTCATAGAAGATAATATTCGTATGCTTTGTACTAAGAATTAAGTTAGTGGTAATACTTGTGGAAGCTTCAAACCCGTGATATGCTGCTAGAGCAATTAATTTTGCTTAGATTAAGAATGTAAATTAAGTGATAGCAATCGAAAGCTTGCAATACACTGGAAGGAAAATGCCACTGGCTAAATGATAAAATGTGTTATCGTCTTAAGCTGGTATTAAGTTTTCAGATGAGAAAGCACATTTGAAATGACTATGTAAGAATTGATTGCGATAAATTTCGGAATATTTTTTGGCAAATTGCAAATAAACTTCATCCGTCTGCTTTTGTATAATATACTTAATGGAATCAATATTGTAGACTTGTATATATATTACAACAGCTGATATAAATATTTTTAAAAAATGAATTAGAATATATGTGTGCATGTTTTAGAAAGCGATGTTCAATTGAATATTTGCCTAATAATATAAAATGAACATTACCCTTCTTGATTCTGGCAATGATATTTGAAATATGTGAGAATTGCCTTAATAAAATGGCTTGGACTTTTAATTCGTATTATAAGATTTTTTCATTATGTCTGAAACATTGAAATACTTAATATGTAAGTAAAGGAATTATAAAGTCATCTTAATTTAGAATATCCTTAGTGGAAAAAGAATATATATATATATATATATAGTAACATAAAATGAAAGAAATACATGGCACAATAAAATTGATAGTACAAAATAATATCACTAACGAAGCTAGAAGATTTAAACCTGGTTTCAAAAAACACAACTTTAAAAATGATGGAAAAGTCTATTGTAGAAGAATTTACTAAGCGAATGTATAACATGGAACAGAATTAGAACTTTAAAATGTAAGAAACCAAAAGAGTCAATGGACTAAAATGATGACCTATTATGATTTCTAAAGCTGTTGCTGAATTAGGACCAGCAAAATAGGGTTAAATATATTTTATGGATCCAACCTTCCCCTGTTCAGCAGAAATTTTATACATAACAGGAAAACATACCCATAATGAAAAGTTAGGTCTAAAACCAACCACGTGTAATTGCAACCAAAGAAAAAATAAAATAAAAATAATAGAAAATATGAAAGGAAATGAATCTTAACAAAATAAAAATAAAATAATTTTGAAAAGGAATAATGAAACAAAAAATTACACGAAAAAATGAAAATAACCGGAGAGCGGAAAAAACTGTACGTACGATATATATATATATAATATATATATATATATATTATATTATATATATATAAGACAAATTGTAATAGATTTACTGTTAATAATAGAGAAATAAATAAAAAAAGAATATTAAAAAAGTGTCCGATACAGCAAAAAAACCAATGATAGTGATATGATCATAAAAAAACTCATACATATTGCATTTAGTGTAAATGTAACAGTATAGGAAAGAAATCTTGCAATAAATGGAACAAAGAAAAATAAATTATCAAAAAATATAATAATTACAACCAAAGAGGCTTTGTAAAAGAAAACAGAATAAAATTATGTATGCCTTTTTTTTCGTCGGCTCCAGGTGGTTTAGAAGTAGCGTACCCACTTCGTAAGTCCAAGATAGCGAGTTGATAGATTTCCTGGATTTGAAAATCGTAGGCATGCCTGGCATATTATTATGTAGCATGCAAAAGTTCCTGGAGTATGGATTTGGATCTTGTTCTCTTGGCAAAATTAAATCACGGCAATATTTTGCATCTGATGAGAGGTTGAATTAAAAAATTAATTCGTGTCCAAATTTGGTAACGAAACCGCCCCTAGATGGAGCCACCATGAAATGGATCTCATGTTTGGGACTAGTCGTGTCTTTAAATGTTAAGTTGCTGAAATACAATTCAATTGAATGACAAAAATATGCCTTTTCAGAATAACTTGCAATCGTATTTAAAGGATAAAATTCTGTCACTCACTTAATTTCTTAAAATTGATACCTTTATTAAGTTTTGGGGTGATATTAAAATAATTTAAGTTTGGCATAAATTTTGAATCATTTTAAAAAATTGTTTTACATAAGAAGATATTAATAGATACAACAGGAGATGCGCCCCAGCAATATCTGTAAAATTTCATAGTAATTCATTCCAAGCGATTAAAATTTCCATTCTCAATAAAATTTTTTTACAGTTTTGCAGCTTATTTTTCTGTCAAAATGGATAAAACCTGCCATTGATTAATTTTCAAAAAATGTAGGAAACTCGTTTTAATTTGAATTTGTATTATCAATGTGTCATTTTAATAATAAATATTTTCATTTAAAATTATTTATATTATGTTGGTTAAACACAAATTGTTTTCATCTAGTTTTCTGTCTCTTGCTTTCTTCTTAATTGTAAAGAAACACAAAATATCTTGGAGGGGGGGGGGGTCAGAATTCTGTTTGCTCTATCTAAAATAGCCCAGAGCTAAAATAATGTTTGCTTTCTTTCTTTATTTTTAGTGAAATCATATTTACTTTCAATCCAAATTAATTAATTATCATGATGCAGTTTTGCATTTGTTAGTGTTCTTTTTTAAATTTTCCCACTACCATATGACTATTGAGGACATAACCCTGGTGATTTTTGGAGCTTTTTATTTCACATAAACATTTTAACCAACATCTGATATAACTGTGTTACAAATAAATACACACGGATGATGCGTTTTCATTTCTGACAACTTATATTTGGTTAGAAAAATTTGAAACTAATGATTGGACCCATCACCTTATTTTTAAGTTAATTTGAAATAAAGAAAATGGAACATTATTGTAAATAAATAAATTAAAATAAGCGATTCACGAAATAAATAGCAATCAACAAAGAATAAAAAGTTACCAAAATTTATTCCGAAATTGTTTGAGGTATTTGTTGCTTCTATTTCTCATAGTATAATTTTGCAGAGTTATAAAGAAAAATTATTACAAGAAAATATTTAAAACAGTGCTTATAAAACTTTCAGTATTTACGACCCAGTATACAATCAGAAATTTTATCACGCCCCCTTCCCATACAATAATAATTGTTGAGTGCAGTAATGATGTACATTGATGCTAAAGCTACCATACTTTGATTATAAACAGTACAAATTATAAGGATAAGTATTATATATTATACATGTTACTTTTAAGTAATAAATATTTTAAGTAAGTTTAAGTAACTTAATAAGCTTTAAATAATAAGATAAGTATTATGTTAAATTTCTTTTCTAATTCTTAACTTAACTGTTTAATCTAAATTAAACAGATTGCAACAAACATGCAACGTGTGTTTTATTTTTTATTGTGTCAGAATGTATTTTGTTTTGCTTTCTTCCAGTAAATTTTAAATAATTTTTTAAATAATTTTTTATTTTCTAATTTCGATAAGTTTTCGCCCCCTTGTAGGATTATCACTCCTCCACAAAACGGGGTGAGCCTCACAGTTTAGAATCCTTGATTTAAACTCATTACAAATAATTCTCACTTATAAATGATTTCTTCAAAAACCAATCTCGTCATATATGTTTAACAATAATTTTTTAAAAACTGCTTGTAAAATTGCATCTGTAAAAAGCAAATATCCCAGATTTAAATATTATCATAAGAGTACATAAAAGGAAATGCATTGCCAGGGATTTCATTTGTACTGAAATGATTCATGCAACATTTTCTTGACATGATTATGGTTAGCACCAAGAATCAACAGAATCTGAATGTGTAATGCTATTTGTAGTAGACTTATGGGATAATCTATGCCGGAAATGCTTTAGAAATTCAACATTATTCGATAAGCGATGTCAAGAGTGTATTGGAGATTATATAATTTTAAGCACTACATTTCATCAATTACAAAGGAATTAAAAATGACTTTGTTTACTTTTGATTGCTTGCTGCAGTCACATGCAACTTCAATACTACGCTAAATGCAACACTTGAACAAAAGAATAGCACAAAATTCTCGTTTCGCGTGAATCACCATTTTGTCTACTGTAATCGCGATAATCGTATCAAAGTTTGGTTTCATGATTGTTTATTAAAATCGAAATACTAAGCATTAATACACGACCGCGTTACTACATGAGGTTCAAATGACGATTCCAATTTTGAACTACACTCAACTATAAAGGACGACATGAGTTGGAAGCATAATCTCCAAACATTCACACCCTATCAAAATGAGGATTATAAGCCTCGACAGGTTTAACGTGCATCAAACCTTTTTCACATTGGATCGTTAGCGGTATCAAGGCTTGAATCCTCGACTCGACCGAGACTGTCGTTTGTGAGTTCACAACAATGACCACAGTTGTCAGACTTATTGTACATTATATTTCAGTTCATGTGTTTAATAAATTTAACGTAAAATCTCTTGTCCCACGTAGCTTTGCATTTCTGATGCATGCATTTTTCACGTTACATAGTTGTTGCTCATTTAATAATTTTAAGATTAGTAAATAATAAGCATTCAATTAATATTTCATTGTTCTAGTAAGATAAAGATATAATGATGTTTATCATTGGTTAGCCTAGTGACAAATTCTTTCATGCAATTTTAATTATTAGATGTCAAATAAAAAAGATAACCTTATAGATTTCTATGTTTATATATACATTGTTGATTATTCTTTTATTGACATCGAACTCAGATACAACACAAAAATACTATTTTTGTTTATGAGATTGGAGTTTAGAAGTAAATTCATTATGCATATAAATTATATTTTTTTGATTTATTCTGCAAATATTTCAGTCTATAACATAGTCTGAGAAAGACGGAACAAAAATACATTTTTGTTGTTGTCTTTTCAAACGAATTTATTTACTCAATATTTAGAGAAGGGAAAGTATTGTTTTTAGTGTGTTACTTCTTGAAAAAATGCTTTAAAAAAGAGATTGTTCTTTTACTAGAGCATATACTTCGTCTATCATTGAAAATAGTACTCTTGGATATATTTGAAATTATTATTATATATACGAAGGTGTTCAGAAAGTATCGATACTGAATTATTCTATTTATTCCAGAAAACCCCTAGCGGAGGGACTGTGTGCATCATGCGCGTGCATATTTCACCTTGTCTCACAAAATTCGGCAGGTCTGTACAGCGCGCCGTTCAGTCACACTGACTTCTTTCACGTGGAGTGTTGCGTGCGTTCGTCGAAAAAAGAAAAAGTGTGAAAACACTGATCAGCGAATCTGTATCAAGTTTTGCTTTAAGCTCGGTAAAACGGGTACCGAAACCTACGAGATGATGAAACAGCATTTGGAGATGAGTTGTGCTCGGGTTTTCGAGTGGTTCCGACGATTCAAGGAGGGTCGTCAATCAGTGAACAGTGATCCCCGTTCTGGACGCCCATCCACCTCTCGCATTGAGGACAATATTACACAAGTGAAGGCTGTGGTGCACTCTGATAGTCGTTTAACAGTCCGAGAAATTGCACAGGAGTGTCACATTTCCGTAGGATCATGTGATGAAATTTTGAGAAAGGACTTGAACATGCGCCGAGTGTCTGCAAAGTTTGTTCCGCGTCTCCTCACTGAGGATAAGCAATTCCAACGACTGGCAACATCTCCTGATTTTTTCCTCTTTCCCAAGATCAAGAACACCTTAAAGGACACCGGTTTCAGGACATTGAAACCATAAAACAGAATTCGACACAGCAGCTTCAGGCCATCCAAAGTCTGAGTTCCAGAAATGTTTCGAGGACTGGAAACATCGTTGGCCAAGTGTGTTACTGCCAATGGAGCATATTTCGAAGGAGATTGACTCAAACCTGTTTATGTATGTATGTTTTTGCATAATAAATTCAGTCTCGATACTTTTTGAACAGCCCTCGTATACGGTGCTATACCTATTTTATTTTAGTTGGACTTATAATATTATTAAAGCATAAAATACAAGAATAATTAGGGATAAACATGAATCATGCACAAATATGAACCAATGCTGTTTTTTGTTTTCTGAGAAGCTATATGAAAAAAAACGTTAATTTTTGAGCAGTTATTTATTATGACAATATTGTGTTTTGTTATTAAATAAAAACTGTAGACTACATTAAATATATCTTAAAGAAAGAGTGCAGTGTGACACTTCTTAAAAATCTATTTTAAAATTATTACAAAAATCCGCTGTATTTTTATATACATTTATGATTTATTGCATTATTAGAAACATAAATATTTCATGAAATGAAATTTTATAATTTGAAATTCCAAAGAATTTAAGGAAATCTAAAAAATTTTTTTTGTATATTATATTGTGATGTTTTTATTTCAAAACTTACTTATTCATGGTTATGATGGTAAAAGATCGGAAAGAAAAAGTCAAATTACAAAAGTTTCAAATTACAAGTCTGATAAAATCAGAAAAAGAAGGAAAAAAAACCCAGTGTCTCTTACCATTTACTTTAGGAGGCTGCAAGTTATCGTATTCTTTTGGAGTTGGTGGTAAAATGGTGTTAAAATCTAAGCTCTGCAATCTGAAAGAAATAAAATAAGAACTTCAATGTTTTTGTAAAAAAAAATATTGAGCATAAACTACTCTGTTTTTGAACGTCCCAGTAAATTGAAATTAAAAATAATCAGCATACATCTACACTTCTATAAGCATTTGATATAATATATTAGTGCAAGCTGTATAAATTCAAAAATGATCTTGTAATTTTGTACAAATATTCCTGAAAATGCTCTTTAAATTCCTCTTTGTATAAAATGTTTATTTAATCAAGATAAAATGTTGAAAATAAATAAATGTATTTGGGTAATTTTTTCTCACATTTTTACCGTAAATGCATATACACAAATTACACACACGTGCATAAGCACAATAAACAAGTAATATAAAAAAATAAGTCAATTCATACTTAGATAAACGAAAAAAAATTATTTTAGTAACTATTTATTAAATAGTTACAATTAATATAAATATGTATACACAGTGGTCGCCAAACTGTGGACACTTTTTAAAATTTTTATGTTTTTTAAGTTTGTATGCTTATAGAAAATGTTGCAATGCACAAAATGCCAAGTATTTTATATCCTTTTAAAGATAATTCGATACTAAATTCAATAAAAAAAACAAAATTAAAATATTTGCAACTTATAAAAAGTTATTCTGCAATAACCATCGATATACAATAAATACTCAAGATTGCAGTGAGTTATAATTGCTTAATGGGTCAGCCTTTGTTTTGTATTACAGCTTCCTATGAATGTTTCATTGAGCTAAAAAAATTGTTTTAAGCTCTTCCTTTGTTATTACATGATGACATGAAATATTTATATCCTCAGTTAGTACCTTTTTATTTCATAGGTACCTCATTCGGACAAGAGTCTTCAAACGGTGCAAAAAGTTTTTCATACGATTGAGGTCACGACTGTTTCCTGAGCAGGACAACTACTCAAATGATCTTAGAACGATACCAGTCTTTCAATAACTTTACTGTGATGCAAGAAGCAGAATCTTACTGAAAAATAAACGAAGCATTGTTAGTAAATAGAACCCTGATGGAAGGTAGAACTTTGGATTCTAGAATGGTTACAATGTATTTTCTGACACTCAGTGTCCCATCAATGATATGAAGACGACCAATACCATCTGCTTATAGGCATAACGAAATTATAAAAATATGTGGGTACTTCACAATCTCCTGGATGTACTCAGCGCTTAGCTCTTTTCTCGTTTTTTTTCCCTTACATATTTTTGGCCATCACTACCGAATAGCGACTTCTTAGTTTCATCCCTCCCTATAACATGTGACTAATAACAATTTGTCCAATTAATGTGTTCCTTTGACCACTGTAGTCTTTTTTAGGGCTGCTGTAAATTGAGATAAGGCTTTTTTAGTGGAATTCTACATCGTAATCGAACATCTGCTAATGTTTTCCTGATTGTTTTTGAACTGACAGGAACAGTAGCATCATTCAAATCACTTCTGACGGCCGTTGATTTCATTCTTCTGTATTGGAGACACAATAACTTTGTACTTCTGTCATTAACAGATGTGGTGTACCTTTTTCTGCTTTTTCCTACCTTTTTTTATTTAATTTGTCTCCTGATATCTTAAGCAAAAATTTCAGTCTCCAGATTTAGCTACTGAACCACCCACCTATCTTGCAATTTTAACAAAGGAAAGACCACTTTCTCGTCTCACCTCTCTTTCTAGGTGTCCAATCTACCCTTTTATTTGATGTCATTGCTTCTTGACTAAATGCCATTGTTGTCCTGGCAAGGAAACAGTCCTGACTTCAATCCTATCGAAAAGTCGTGGCACCGTTTGAAAACTCTTGTCTGAATGAGGTACCCATGAAATAAAAAAAGAACTAATTGAGGATGCAATTGTTTCCTGGCATCATGCAATAACAAAGGAAGAGTTTAAAACTATTTTCAGGTCAATGAAATATCCATAGGAAGCTATGATAAAAAGTAAAGACTATCCCACTATAAGCACTGATAACTTACTGTAATTCTGAGTATTTATTGTACATCGATGGTTATTGCAGTATAACTTTTTTTTAGTTGCAAATATTTCAAATTTTTTTGTATTGAATTTAGTATTGAATTATGTTTAAAATGATATAAAATTCTTGGCATTTTGTGCAATGCAACATTTTCTATAAGCAACAAACTTAAAAATATATAATAATTTTAATTGTCCAGAATTTTTGCCACCACTGTACATATGACAGAATCACAATATTACGTGGCAATTAATTTTTATTAATTATCATTAAAGTTTCGCATTGTCATCCAAAACAATCCTGTACATAAAATTTCATTTCAACTGAATCTTTTGAAACGCGAGGGGAAAAAAATTCCAAGTTTTGACAAGTTGCTAAAAATGAAGCCAACGTGGCTGCATCTGTAATTCTTTAAATTGTTAATTTCAGACAATTTTAATTAACTTATATTAAATTATCGTATAGTTACCCAAAAGAACAGTGTATAGAAAATTTCAGCTGAAATGAGCATTTATAAATATGAGAAAAATACCTTTTGAAATTTTGATACAAACACCAAATGGTCATAAGTCGCCAAAACTGATGCCAACGTGGCTGTATTTGTAATTCTTTGAATAATTAGCTTTAATTAATTAATTTTATTAATTATAATTAAGTTATTGTATTGTCATCCAAAATAATCGCGTATATAAAATTTCAGCTCAATTGAGTGCTTTAAAATGCATTTTACAAGCGATGAAAATTTGAAACAAGATAAATAAATATTTATATTTACAGAAATATAGAGAGAGTGTGAACTGATAGTAGGAACTGAAAAATAGTGCTGAGTTCTCATTGATATATGTCACGTGATTT
>BMAO01030161.1:0-70328 GCA_019973975.1 Trichonephila clavata
GTGGGTTGTAAGTGTTTAAAAATTATAAATGATCACTTCAATGATTTCAAAAAATTGTGTTTTTCCTGAGTTAATTGTTGTAATATTAAAGTGCAGTATGTATTAAAGTGCATATGCCCCACCCCTCCTTTATTACTGAATAGATTTCTTTTCTAGCTCTATTTGTTTCATGTATTTTAACACAAAGGAACTGTTGGACCATTCTGTAATCTTTTGACTGGTAAGTCAAGACACAGTCTGAATTCTGATTCTCGATGTGGGTGTAAATTCGCGAAAATCAGAACGGTACCACCGAAATAGGATTATTATGAATGTTATGATCAGAGTCGGCGCATTAGTGGATTTGCAGAGCAAAATGCCAGACTTTCAGGAAAGCGCCTTCACTGTTGTGAAGTATAGGGAAGAGATTTAGAGCCATTTCGGAGCTCTGTAGATAAACAATAGGCTCCCATTCCATTCTTAAGGCTGACGTTCTGCACACGTGCTGGTCAATGAATAACTCAAACTATTGAATTTCTTTATAGAGAGGTCTTGGTCCTAATCGCTTTCTTTGCAGAAACATTCAGACATTCTTGTGTTATGGTGTACGTTGGCATCTCTCGCGACCGCAGATTATTTCAAGTCGTCATCCTTCATAATAATATATTGCTGAGTGCATTATTTAAAGCGGCTCATCTGGAGGGGCATTTTTCCCACAAGATTATTCCAGGTCCACTACGTTTCGCATCTCAATCTTGCTTCACCATTAATAACATATCTTGTCAATAACACCTGCATGGACAGGGTAGGCTCCCAGATTAGAGCTCCTCCAATTGTCTCGGTTCTGCAATAATTAATTTCTATTAGAATGCAATAAAAGTTGAAACTAGGAATCTTAATCGCTAGTTGTATAGACATGTATACAAATACAGATTATTACGCTCATTGCTGGTTTTAGCATTCAAAGGATGAATATGGACGGATTCTATGACTTTAACTTATTCTTTATAAAATCTGTGTACGAGATCTGTTCCTGTTGAACTTGAATTCAGTACATTTTCTTCGTGGTATTTCGTATTTTTTCTTTTACCAAAGAGTGGATGTCCATACACACTAAAAGTGAGAATATTCATTTACTGTGTTGTAAACAGTTTATTTCATTTTGAAAAACATGCATTTGTTAAATGTAATTCGCTGCGTCAATTAACTTTACTATTAGGAGTATTATAAACATGTTGTCCAAGTAATTAACGATGGTTCTATTTCAGATTTGAATTGTGAAAATGGAATGTTATGTAAGGAATTTATATTCTCTAGGAATCTGCTGATTGCCAAGGCCATTCAAATTCCCTGACGTATCATCTGTCGGAGGGGCGAAGTCCAGAAAAATCAATGTCCTGTGAAAATGTCAAATCTTAAGTTGAGCATCATAATGAAACTTTCTACTTCTTGAATGATTGAATCGTCTAAGATGGAGAAATCGGCCACTTGTGCAACACTTCAAGAAATTTTATTTAACGAGATAAATCGGTCGTTCGAGCACAAAACCCTAAACATAAAAATCATGATAGTAAAAAGATCGTGTAATTTTACCTGTGATGGCTGTATCGCCTATATAAGCTGGGAAGAATTTTCTCAAATCATTCTATATCCTTCTGAGGAATCGAAGACCAAACCTACCCGCATGACGTTATTAAAGAGTATTGTCCATCTTGGCCAATAAGCTATCTTTTCCCGACTTTGCATAGCCTTTCTGAAAGCATACAGCATCCTTTCGGAAAATCAAAAATGGTCTCGTTAAGACCAAGTCTCGGACTTGGTCTTAACGAGACCTTAAAATATCCATGCATGAATAGAATTAAAAAATCTCTTGGGGGGGGGGGAGTGGGTTAGAGTTCATTGTCTTGGAAATGGCTATAAACATTTGGCACAAATTTAATTTCATAATGGTGGGTACATGACTCTTCGAAATTTTGAACTAAATTCAAAGTTTCGGATATCAAACGAGGTGAGATTTCATCATTTTAACACTGTTTGAAATGTGCGAAA
This sequence comes from Trichonephila clavata, assembly GCA_019973975.1. Lineage (NCBI taxonomy): Eukaryota > Metazoa > Arthropoda > Arachnida > Araneae > Nephilidae > Trichonephila > Trichonephila clavata. The sequence goes on from BMAO01030161.1 coordinate 2,029, forward strand.
TTTCAGTTTTCTGCTAGTGGACACGTCCATGAGTTGTCGAAAAAGTTTTGGATATGACCATTTCGTTATTGCTGTGGGAGACGGTATGCTTAATAAACGAGGCGTTGTGTTTAAAGATGATTACTTTCATTTATTCTTATGCTCGTTGACTGCTCTCGGAGGGACGCGTGCGCTGCCAGGGAAGTGTGTAATCGGAATGCATGCACTGGGCCGCTGTATTTTAAAAGCTAACGCATGCGCAGATTGCATCCCAGTTGATTGCGCGAGCAAGCACCACTTGCAATCGCCGGAGGTCTCGCGCATGCGCAGATCGCAATGGGAAACCCAAAAGGATGAGTTAAGAAACTCTACATTGCATTTGTAGAGGTTAAGTAAAAATTAAAACGCATGCAGATAGGGGGTTGACAATCTTTCAAATGTGGCGTACGCACGCGCAATAAACATGCAGTCTCTTTCGCAGTAAGCCGTAATTCTAAAACGTAGTAGTAATTAGAGTGTACTCCTAACAAATGTGCACAATCCAGATTCAAAGTATACACAATTCAAATCTATAACTTATAATTTCACACAAGACGGATGAAATGTATGATCGTTGTCAAATGTTTGATTTGTTTCCCTGAATCGACTTAAATTACCAGAAAATTCTTCTTGGCTTATTGGGATTACTGATTGCGATAAAACCAGTCGGGCCTCTACTTAAAGAAATCTCTAAATTCCGAAGAATGTTAGTTATTTGGAAGACTAGGTAAATATATTAATTTTCAGTGTATTTTATTTTACTAACTTTTGCTGGATACCAAGAACTAGAGATTCGCTATGTAGATGTTCTTGAAATGGAGGTCCGACTGTATATTTGTCTGGATTTCTTCTGTAGAAATATTTTGATCTTTTAGGTAACTCCTACCGAAGCGTCATTATTAAAGAGTATTCTCTCTATGGCCTTTTTAATCTTGTAACGAAGACTTATTTTTAGAGAAACGACTAAACTTTCCGTAGCACTGTTATCATTTATCTAAAGTAATAAAAACTGTATTCTTAATTTGTGTTTTTATTTTGTCGTTACATGCATTTTACACCATTATTTTCTAAGGTATGAAACCGGTGTTGGCCTTCATAAATGAACAAAGTGTAAAATATTTGGGGCCCGTAAGTCTCTTGGAAATGTTTTTGTTTACTTTACAACACGTATATTAACATAGAATGTTGATTTTCTGCATGGGTTTTGCTAATGCATTATTACAATTTTTTGCAGTTCAGAAATTTCTTTTTCTATGCTTAATATAGGGCATGCGTTCTTCATACATACTTGACCGAAGATATTTTAATTTGCTCGAAGAACGCTCAGCACTTGCTTTTAGTAATTGGTAACGTTAAAGGTTTTGACTATTAACACATTTAGAAGTCTTTACAATTATTTAGATTGTATTGCAAAATATCCTAAACGTTATTCGTATTCATTCAAAATCAAATCTCATAACAAACTAATTTCCTGGGTTAAGTTTTCTCTTTTACATCTTTGTGAAACTTTCCTCGGGTCTTGGAATAATTTTCTAATTCTTGTTTTTCTAAAGTTTTCATACCGGTGATTAATTTTAAATTGGTATCGATATTGGGTTTGTTTTTAAATCCATTATCTATTTGTGCGATAATGCTGAAATTTATATGGTTAAAGTAACATCTGAATTCCTCTCTACCAGGTTTTCTATAACTTGATCTATTTAGGAAAATCCTTTTTCTTCCTCTAATTAGTTTTTCCGAAATATTACGTGTTGACACCTCTCTCTGCTTTGTCTAAGAATGCGATTTTAAGTTTTGGAGTTTTTCGGTTTTAATTTTTTTTTGAATTGAATAAAAGCAGTGTCGAGAACAAGTTTTTGCTTGAAATGGTTTATTGAAAATGTTAATTCTGGACAATATTTCAGTCCATACTATTGCGCATAAAATAAGAGGATTTCTTGCATTGAATTTAGTAGATTTTTATCTTCAAATACCGTTGCACTATCGTTACTTGCATCAATAAATTTTTCTAGGGCTTTACAAACGTGTTCAAATTGTATACACTGCTTTTGCAGTCTATTTTGGCTTCCCAACGAGGGCCGTATATTGGTTAAAGAATGTTTAAATGATTTCGTAAAAAAATTTCCCATCTTGTAGATGCAACCTTTATATTTATTTTTTGCAATATATCAATTTTTTATACAATATATACTACTGGAAGCAGCATAACCACAATTAATAAATTACGAGTAATAGGAACGGCATACGCACAAATCGTGCATGGAATTTAGAGCACTTATTTTGGATTTTATACCTTTTTATTTCCCTTTCGTGTTACTACAGTTGTAAGCCTGCCCTCTAAAATTCGTATCTAAATCGAGAGCTTGTTTAATATTCAATAGTTTTTACTAGTTCTTCTCCAGCTATTTCAATAAACCCATGACTCGTGTAGTTTCGCTGCAAAATTTAAGTACCTAGTAATGTCTAAAATTTGTTTCTTATGGGGAAATAGTGGAGTAAAATCAATTTGGATATTACAGTATGTGGCTGCTTTAATGTTCTCTACAATTTTGTAAAATTTATTTCTTAACGCAGAAATAACTCAAGATCCAAGAGTTAATTGCAAAATTCTAATTTTCAATTTTGTTCATGATTCATTAGTATACGGTCGTATTTACTCGATAATTCTATTAAACTTAAATTTCCATTATTGGGTGTTCCTATTACTTCATGGGTTCTTCGAAGTGATTGATTAGACGCTCAAAATGAATTAAATTTCCAACTATTGGAAATTTCAATTTTCCATTTCCTTATTTATAACTTGATTTGTTTCATCAAGAGAGGAACATGACCCCTTCCTAGCTTTTTCAGTGTTGAGCACGGGCAGACGAAACGTATCATCCTGGCTCATCCCGAGTATAGTTTGGGCACCGTGAAAATTTACACTGTATATTCGAAAAAGGCACACTTATTTCGCATGTGTTTTTTATGGTTTCGAATGCTTTTTGTTTACTTTCCAAGTAAACATTAAAAAAATGTACATTTTTAAATCCATAGTCTAAAAATAAAGGGTTAAATCGAATCGTTTAGTAATTTCTTCCATGCTATAAAATAATTGAAATGGAGAATTAAAATGGCCCAATCACGCGGATTAGTAGACATCTTTTCCAGTTGTTATGGCCTCCTTTAAATCTTGTAGATTGTTCATTCTCTTTTGGAAAACGGTACACAATTAAAAGTAGACTTTTTGAGTCAATTAACCAGCTACGACGCTGGGTTTTACCACTTGACACGTTTATATTTAAAGTAGTACATAGTAGAAAATGATCCACCTTTAGCATTATTAAAAAACTCCCCTGTGTTGCACAGGTCCGGTATTAACACATAAAAGTCCAAACCTGTCGGTTATAATACTTGGCCATGAACTTGGATAAAACAATTCTTTACATGTTCACTTTACACTAACAAATGACATTCACTCGGTCATATTTGTTAGTGTTATTTTCAGATTCAATCGTATTAAGATGCGGTTCTGCAACGAATTTCAGTTTCTAAAATTTCATTGTGTATGTCTATAGTTTGGGTCGTACTTCTAAAGTTCTATTCTAGCATCAACTGAAGAAGTCGCGAACAGTTTCATTGCTAGAATTACTTCGTAGCAGAGATGACGGATCTATCGGTGCCTTCTTTAAATTTATAGCTTTTCTGCTAATTTTCTTTTTTGACACCCAGAAGGGACAATATGCCATTCGTGTTTTTGGCATGGACATGTATGATTAGACCTACAATATTTTATATTTATTATCAAAATACTACATGAAATCTGATTTGGTAGGTGAGGTATAGGAAAGTAAACATCTACTTATGTTTATGAATACAAAGTATTACAAATATAAATAAAGATGGGTAATAAATAAAAAGGAATAAGATTAGAGATGTTTTATATCCTCACTGCTTCCGATTTTTTGTAAATGTGTACCAAGTTTGGAAAGGGATAGTAAAACTGACCGCACACACGCATCACATTCCTGGCTAATATGATTTGAAGAAAGAATTATCTTCAACAAAAACTGTGTTTGATATTTGTGCCTCACGTGGCCATATTTTTAACTAATCAAAAGAGAAGTTTTGGTTTATGTAAGAAACAACATTCTGAATTAATGTGATACTATTTTTACCATTCACTTCCCCTATTTTTCGCAAATTGTAATAATGTCAACAAAGAACACGTGAAAAGTTTGCTCGGCCTTATTTCGATCTTGGTTGAAGCATTTTCCTCATCTAAGGCTAGTTCAAGTGCTGTCAATAATTTTTTTATGTAAATGAGTACTTAAAGGTAGTGTTACAAACAATTTAGCGAATGAAGTGATGCGTTGAAATTCATAATTCTAATAAAACGAGCAAGAATTTATGGCGCTTGACCCACCTTGTCGGATATAAAAGTTAGTCGTGTAATAGACTTAAATTTTAGATCTTCAATAGCTTTTCACGTGTAGATTGCCATTTCGGAGTTGTAAAAGTTATATATGCTTTCTAGTGAACCAAAGCAATTCTGGATACTTGATGTTTCCCAAGTGGTAAGTAAATTTAAAGAATGTGAAACTGAATGAGTGTAAATTTCAAGATCATATTTCTGTCTTGTGTGTTACTGGGCTCCCTGTAATTTTCCACTCCTCGGTCAGGGATATATGATGGAGCTGCTGCTAACATGTATTGTGAGTTAGTTCCTGATTAGTTAAAGGCCTAAATTATTGACTTAGTAAGCCCTTTTCCAGTAAGATCAATCAGATAGATAAAAAAAAATTTTTAAAAATCCTCTTGCACTCAGTGTCATTTTTGTTATTTCGTAGACACTATTTTGCCAAATCTACTTCAGCAGAAGCAAATGCAGAAATAAGAACTGCAAGTTGTCCAACTTGAAATTATAGTAGAAAAAGCTATCTATATATTAATAGTAAAGCAATATAAATTTATTGTGGATACTATGTGTTAATTGGAGATTAGTTTTCTTTCCATCTTGACCAAGTTAAGGCAATTTCGAAGAATCGCGAAATTCATGCTCAGTGGATCCCATCTCACGTTAACATTCACGGGAACGTCTTTGCGAAGGAGGGCTGCAAACAACAAACTCCCTCTACTCTTTAACTTCTCAGGAATTCTTCACACTTAAAAAAATTAGATTTCATTAAGGAATGGATGAAGTCCCCTTCTCATTACTGGTACCAAAGTAAAAAGGCTGGCTTTTCTCTTTCCCTCTGCTGTGATAGCTCCTCCACTGCCAATGACCGTCTTACTAGTGGACATACAACTAGTCTAAAGTTTTGTGGGAACACTAAAACCTTTAAAACGTGTAACAAATGTAGTGTTCAACAGTTTTCACCCGAAACATTCTGAACTGCTGGGCTGTACGTGTAACTGTATTCTACCAGAAAAATATCGAATCAACATCAAGTTACTAGTAAAAATTCAGAAACCAGCCACAAAAACATTTCAAATATTAACAGAGACTTGTGTAGATGAAACTTTGTCTCGTGCACATGTGTTTGAATGGTATAAGAGGTTTTAAGGGAAAAGGGACAGTGTGGAGGATAATAAACCTGCTGGATGCCCAAGGTCAGCGATTACAGACCAAAACATAGACAAAATTCGCGAGATGAGTGGGTTCTCTCACACGAGTGGTCAGATTGTTAATCAACACTACTACATTGAAATACTAAAGAGACTTCGTAAAAAAATTAGAAAAATGGGCAAGAATTAAGGAGTGATTGATAGCTGTTGCTCAGACCATTTCTGACCTGGGAAAATATTACTTTGATGGGGCAGAATCCTTATTCACCTGATTTGGCCCCATGACATTTTTTTGCCCTACATTTATATCTTGCTGAACTTTATCTCGGTTGAAGCACCTCAGGCAAAAACGAAAAATCTTCCAAAACCCTCGTTCCAGAACTGTTACCAGTAATAGCAGCACCGAATGCTGAATGGAAATACTTTGAAGGCGGCACTATCACGGAGAATCGATTCTGCAAGTCCAATGATTTATTGGACCGGTTTCGGTCTTTTTGTGCGTGTGTTACCCTTCGTATATTATTACAAGCTAATTGATCGGAATAAAAACTAACACGAAGGTCTTTAAATACATTTTAAAAATAGTTATCGTCAATTCAGAATTCAAACAGTTTTAGCTGTTACTTTTTTAAAATTGAGAACATTTATAAATCCCGTGCACCACATAATGTATCCCACGGGTGCTTACAACACTTGAAAGAAGGAAGGATTACAACACAAACATCCATGCCTTCTCCAGCATTCAAACCTAGTCCCTAGGGCACCGTAGTCAGCGTCACTGACCACTGTACCGGATGGGCGGCATATCTATTATACTTATCTTGTATTGTGGAATTCGTGAGCAACTTTTTAGTTGCATTTCATTGTGGAAAGGGGTTTCAGTGGGATTTCCAATCTCCAAACAAAAAGAAATAGCATTGGACATTACTAAGCCCAATGGGATTTAAGATCAAACCAAACAAAATCGATGTTAAATATTGAAAATTTGCTATTAAAGCTTGATAATACCATTTGTTTTTGCAGTTATTTTTATGTAACAGGTATTTAATTTTAATTTGACATGTATTTTATAGGTCATCTTATTAGTATTGAAAAAATACCAAGTTTATTATTTTCCGTTGACTAGATCAAAAACTACAAGTGTTTCAGTAAAAGCAGATGCCATTACTCTTTATAAGCAAGATGTCATATTTTAAAATACGTTGAGAGTAAAACGCGTTTTGCTGAAAATAATCAAACGGTGTGACTGCTCAAAAGATTTTGAAAATAATTAACTGAAATTTTTTGTGTATATTCTGTATAATAGTAAAAGTGTTTAACCTTCCTATTTCTCAATTACCGTTTTATTACAAAATTTACAATCCCTTATGTTAATATAATCACTGTTATTTTAAGAAATTTCATATAACAACTAAGATAAAGTGCCCTAGTTTATGTAAAAATTAAAATATCTCGTGTCCTGAAGGTCATTTCAAAAATGAATGACATAACAATAACATGCACCGATTTTCCTCCATGCTTCTGTAATTGTTTTTATTTCCCATTATGTGTTTATATGTAATGTTTTCCTTTTTTTTAAAATTAAATTCTCACCAAATAGGTTCTACTGGGCTAAATAAATTGATTGAGGAGGTGTTTTCAGAATTTTGGGACAGTTAAAGAGACACCAGCGGCGTACATTGAGAGCAGTGCGCTTGGAGTCATTATCCTGTTAAAAAATGAAGTTTTTATATCCAAACGGGTGGATAGTTTAAAATTTATTTTTAATATTTAATTAGAGCCGCCCATCCAGTATAGTGGTCAGTGAAGCTGACTGCGGTGCCGTAGGGATTGGGTTCGAATCCCGGAGAAGGGACGGATGTTTGTGTTGTAATCCTTTCTTCTGTCTGTGTTGTATGCCCCCGTTTTATACAATGCGTGGTGCACGGGGTTTATAAATGTTAAAAAAAATATTTAAGAGCTCATGATTCACAATACCGTCAAAAATTACCAAATTACCTAATTTTGAAGTCGATTTACATCCCCGCGCAAGAACTCATTTTTTTATTGAATTATATTTTCTGAGTAAATACAGTTATTTTGCATTTCTAATTATAAAATGTCTGTTTACACAAACAAAAAAGACAATTTTTGAAATATTGTTTAATTAAAGTATTTTGTCGATATTATATGACATAAAGCTGGTCAATAAAAAAAAGTTCTGCACTTAGAATTGTATTTACATTTTATTAATGTTTTAGTTTAATACAAGTAAATGAGTTTATAATGACAACGTTAAGTATTAGTCAAAATATGAAAAATTCTCAAGAGGGGCGCTAAATTAGGACTTTGCAAGCGGCTCTGGACAAGTGAGCAAAATTTCGAATGAATCTGACCTTTTAATGTGGGTAAAAAGTAAGCTAAAAAATTTCATTGCATCGAATTATAGCTTATAAAAAGGTGTTAATGGCAGTTTTGAATGAGCTTCGTTAGCATTAAAATATATTAATAGCTACAAGGTTTTTTTTATAAATATATTCTGATATTATGTGTTAGCTTTATTGAAGTTCTGTTAATTGGATTTTATCTTGTAGGTTGGCATAGGGACGGCTCTAGTGCCGGACAAACTAAACCTTCCCCCGGGGCGGTATTTGGATCGAATTTGAAAGATATTTTGTTTTTTGTTACGAAAAATTTAATATATTTTTTAAAATATTAGTGGGTGAGAATTTGATATTTCATTTAACGTATCTTATTTCCTTATTTTGTACTCTGTATGTTTAATTTATTAGTTTCCTTTTATTTTGAATCTTGAAGTGTTCGAAGGGAGAATATATGTTAAATCATGAAATTTGAGAGTTGTTTACATATCTTTACCTTTCACCCCATCCAGGAGTAGGCTCATGACGGACATTCCTTTCACCATAAAAGTCCGGTGTCAGATGTTTAAAAAGAGGCAGTGGTCATAAGAATTTCTGATTGATAAAGAGAGCCACAGATGTTTTATTTTAGTCTTGAGTATAGTTATTATACGTTAAAATAAAAGCCTGTGATAGACCCAACATCAATAACCTCTTTTTGAAGAAATTGGCCTGCTGAAATTGGTGATTTTTTTTCTTACACTTTACTTTTGAAGTAATAGCAGGTAATTATTACCTTAATTTAGAATTATTTTGTTATACACTTAAACTAATATATATATATATAGATATTGCTATGCTGTCTTTTTATTTGTTAGAATTATTCAAGTTTTATAGGTGCGTATCTATGTAAAAAATTTATCTTTTTAATTATAATTTTTTGCTTTGGAGAGAGGGTGGCATTTTCCATTTTTGTCCCAAAGGATAAAACTGCTAAAGCGTAAAATATTTATGAATAAATTTTTTTTAATGATAATTTCAATGATTAACACGACTTGGTGAGGAAAATTTTCAGACTGAAGTGCTAGATAATGATTAGTTCTTGCCATTAAACTAAAACTAAGACTTACATACAATTATGCGTCGAGTTGAACTATTCATTTTGTTTTTAAATGAGACATTAATAAACTTTCAATCAATTCTTAGTGATGCATACTATATATCAAATGGAAAATAAAGAATAATTAATAAGCTTTTTCACACTTGAAGCTGACACTGTAGCTCTAAGTCTTTGTTACACGAGCTTGGTCTGTGTCTTGGGTGAAACAAACAACTAATTATAAATAGTACTCATTGATAGGGAATATTTATATAACGAGAAAAACATGTAATTAACTTTCTTTATAATACATGATAATGAAATAAATGATTTTTAAAAATACGACTCAATTAACTGATAATTGAAATATTAAAATGGGAACGAGGGGGAGTCGGCATCTGACTTGATTTGGAATTCTCAACAACTCGCTTCGAAAAATAGTCACAAATTTGAGACTGATGTTGCTTTTTCCTAGTCATGTATTCGAAAACTTCCCTTGTAGAGGGGTTGGTGCATGTTAAATCTATAGAGGCTCAAAGTCCTCAATTTGGTGTAGTGTAGAACTTTGGAGTGTGTTTAGTACCAGGGTCATTGTCGTCCTCTTTCGTCAAGGGGCTCAAAATTGTGCGAATTGTTGAGTTGAAATAGACTACGCATTGCTTTGTAGTACGACGATAATAAACAATTAATTTCTTCCCCGGTTGGCATTATTTCTAGCTCTGTATTAACTTCATCAAACTATAGCTAAAAGTGGCAAAATGATTTGCGCATTTTTGGCAAAAAAAAACCTTTAATAAACGATTTTTTCTTAAAATAAACGATGCGCCTTTACTTCTGAATACAACATCCTTGGAAAGTATCGGGTTTTAGAGCCTTGCAAATTTTTTTTTATATCAATAGCATAGTAATTTATTATAGTTTTGTCGAATATTTTTTATATTAATAGTTTAAAGCAGTGCTATCCAAACTTTTATAGCCACGGGCCGTTCAACGTTTCATTATTTTATCGCTGCCCCCTGAGAAAGGGGATGGGAGGGGGGGGGGCGTTGATTGCTTAAATGTTATATTGTTGTGATTCAATAATTTTAAATTAATTGCAGCCACTCATTCGGTATAGTGGTTTTGGATGCTGACTGCGGTGCCTGGGTTCGAATCCCAGGGAAGGCATGAATGTTTGTAAATGTATAGGGCCTTTGCGGCATTGGGGTACTCTAAATAGCCGTTGAGCCGCAAATCCTCTCATGTGGTAGGTGGAAGGGAAAGAGAGGTGGGAAGCTTCTAACCACCCCCAGGGGACGTAGACCTTTAAAAAATGGGGTGGAACCAAGTCTAATTGTACCGTCACCTGTATGGTGTTCTAAACTACAGATAACAATAGTCGCACAACTTGACCCTTGCCACGAGGAATTTCGCATGCCTTGATTTGATGTTAATGTCGATCAGGTGGCATAAGTAACAAATTGCATTAAACATGCCTTCAAAATAAATTACAGCTACACCAAATTGAATAGAAAGTGGTGTAAGATCTTAGCTCACTAGAACGCTACACAATGCATTACAGTAAATAAAATGGTAATAATTTGATGTTCCCTGAGGGGCCCGGTACCGTTTGTTCCACTGACCGGTCCGTGGCCATATGTTGGGGACCACTGGTTTAAAGGATAAGTTTTATTTTTGTGTAAATTGCAGGTGTTTTTTTTTAATTCTTATATGTAGCACAACATAAATCAAAATTATCATTAACTGAAATGCACCTGATAGATCATGATGTAAGGTACACTTCTGTTTGTAAAAAATGCAACACCATAAAGGAATCATCAGATTTAAATGAACTATGCAGCAAATGTCAATTATAGGATGTTACGTAAAATTGTAAGGTTTCAGAGCCAACGCGCATGCGTGGCGTACGCAGCTCCCTCTGAACTGATGCTGAAAGTGTATAAATAGAGGGCTGTAGCGGGTCGTTGAAAATCGTTAATGATTATTTGTTAGTGGCGAACGTTTAGTGAGACCTAAATATGTCTCCACGACGAAATAAGGAGAAATTCCAACGACTTACGGAGTTTGAACGGGGGAGGATTATCGGCCTTCGAGAAGGAGGATTTTCTTATCGCGTAACAGGAGCTCGTGTGCGGCGGAAAAGCTCCCCAGTTATGCGAGTTTGGAAGCAGTGGACCGACGGGCACCGAACAACTCGAAAAATTGGCAGTGGACTACGGAAGGTGATGCCAGCACGCGACGATCGAAAACTGTTCCGCATGGCAGTAAATGACCGTACAGCTTCCTGCAGGAATTTGGCAGAACGTTGTCTACTGCTATATGTGTACTGATGTCGGCTTCGTCAACGTCTGCTGCTCCGTGCATTGTGTGCAAGGGTGCCTTTATACATGATCCCCCTCACGGCAAACCATCGATACTGTGTCTGCAATGGGTCATGAGCACAGAGACTGGCAAGTTGATTGGCACCAAGTTGTCTTTTCAGATGAATAACACTTCAATTTGTTCGAACAGGATGACAACATTCCTGTTAGACGCTATGCCGGTAAACGCTGCCTACCAGAGTGCGTTATCGAACGACATAGTGGCCTAACACCCGGAGGTATAATTTGGGCTGCGATATTGTATCATGGACAAATCCAATTTGCTACGAATTGAGGGTAATCTAAATAGCAACAGGTACGTCCGTGAAGTGCTACAGCCCGAAGTCGTTCCCTCCCTTCAAGGCATCCCTGGAGCTATCTTTCAGCAGGATAATGCACGCCCACATGTTGCAAAGATTGTTCGAGACTTCTGTGCAGCCCACGTAACTTCTTCCTTGGCCTGCTTATTCATCAGATATGTCGCCTATTGAGCACGTGTGGGATTTGGTTGGTTAGCGTCTCGCTCGTGATCCGCGTCCTGTAGCTTCAAAAGACGAACTTTTTCTGCACACATACAAGCAATATGGAATTCTCTTCTAGAAGCAGGCATTCAAAATCTGTTTGACTCCATGCCTCGTCGTGTATCAGCACTTAAAGCAGCTCGTGGTGGCTACACCAAATGTTGATTTCGGACACTTAATGTTGTTTTTTTTCCTTTGAAAATTTCGTCATTTATTTGTACTAATACAAGTTGTTTTTTTAATCATCAGAATTAAATGAAATTTAATTCGGATCATTCCTTCACGATGTTGCATTTTTTACAAACAGCAGCATATATTTACAATGAGTTAATTTTCGACCCAGTTAGAGAACTTCCACTTTGCTCAGAAAACATATCAATTCTATAATAAGATAAATATTTGAGGTAAAAAAACCATGTATCAGATTATAACATTTAACTACTCATAATTATCAGTAGTTGAATGTTTATTCGTCATTCTGTGTAGAACGTTTATTTCAAAAGATTAATAAACCACAAAAAAATTTCATAATTTATTATATATACACATAGTATCGTAGAGATTTAAATTTTTATAAGCACAGAAACAACTGTAAAATTTTAATTCTATACACAAAGTATTGTACATATTTAAATTTTTATAAGTACAAAAATAAATGTATAATTTACAAAATAGACTTAAATTATATATAGTACAGAGATATAATATTTACACATTGCAAAACTATTAATCATTTCCTAAAAAGTCTTAGAAATTAAAAACACTGGGATTCATTCTATGTACAATTCAGACAGAAATAAATGTATAATTTACACTATATACATAAAATATATATAGTACACATATAATATTTAGACATTGCAAAACAATTCATTTTTTCCTAAGAAGTTTTAGGAATTAAAAACACTGGGATTCATTCTATGTACAATTCAGACAGAAATAAATGTATAATTTACATTATATGTACATAAATATATATAGTACAGATATAATATTTACAAATTGGAAAACTATTCACCTTTTCCTAAGAAGTTTTAGGAATTAAAAACACTGGGATTCATTCTATGTACAATTCAGACAGAAATAAATGTATAATTTACATTATATACATAAAATATATACTACAGATATAATATTTACACATTGCAAAACTATTCATCTTTTCCTAAGAAGTTTTAGGAATTAAAAACACTGGGATTCATTCTATGTACAATTCAGACAGAAATAAATGTATAATTTACATTATATACATAAAATATATACTACAGATATAATATTTACAAATTGGAAAACTATTCACCTTTTCCTAAGAAGTTTTAGGAATTAAAAACACTGGGATTCATTCTATGTACAATTCAGACAGAAATAAATGTATAATTTACATTATATAACATAAAATATATATAGTACAGATATAATATTTACACATTGCAAAACTATTCACTTTTCCTAAGAAGTTTTAGGAATTAAAAACACTGGGATTCATTCTATGTACAATTCAGACAGAAATAAATGTATAATTTACATTATATACATAAATATATATAGTACAGATATAATATTTACAATTGAAAACTATTCACTTTCCTAAGAAGTTTTAGGAATTAAAACACTGGATTCATTCTATGTACAATTCAGACAAAATAAATGTATAATTTACATTATAAATAAAAATATATAGTACAATATAATATTTACACATTGCAAAACTATTCACCTTTTCCTAAGAAGTTTTAGGAATTAAAAACACTGGGATTCATTCTATGTACAATTCAGACAGAAATAAATGTATAATTTACATTATATGTACATAAATATATATAGTACAGATATAATATTTACAAATTGGAAAACTATTCACCTTTTCCTAAGAAGTTTTAGGAATTAAAAACACTGGGATTCATTCTATGTACAATTCAGACAGAATAAATGTATAATTTACATTATATAGACATAAATATATATAGTACAGATATAATATTTAAATTGAAAACTATTCACTTTTCCTAAGAAGTTTTAGGAATTAAAAACACTGGATTCATTCTATGTACAATTCAGACAGAAATAAATGTATAATTTACATTATATACATAAAATATATACTACAGATATAATATTTACAAATTGGAAAACTATTCACCTTTTCCTAAGAAGTTTTAGGAATTAAAAACACTGGGATTCATTCTATGTACAATTCAGACAGAAATAAATGTATAATTTACATTATATACATAAAATATATATAGTACAATATAATATTTAGACATTGCAAAACATTCATTTTTCCTAAGAAGTTTTAGGAATTAAAAACACTGGGATTCTTTATATGTACAATTCAGACAGAAATAAATGTATAATTTACATTATATGTACATAAATATATATAGTACAGATATAATATTTACAAATTGGAAAACTATTCACCTTTTCCTAAGAAGTTTTAGGAATTAAAAACACTGGGATTCATTCTATGTACAATTCAGACAGAAATAAATGTATAATTTACATTATATGTACATAAATATATATAGTACAGATATAATATTTACACATTGCAAAACTATTCATCTTTTCCTAAGAAGTTTTAGGAATTAAAAACACTGGTGTTCATTCTATGTACATTTCAGAAAGAAATAAATGTATAATTTACATTATAGACATAAAATATATATAGTACAGGTATAATATTTACACATTGCAAAACTATTCATCTTTCCCTAAGAAGTTTTAGGATTATAAACACTGGGATTCATTCTATGTACAATTCAGAAAGAAATAAATGTATAATTTACATTATAGACATAAAATATATATAGTACAGGTATAATATTTACACATTGCAAAAATATTCATTTTTTCCTAAGAAATTTTAGGAATTAAAAATACTGTGATTCATTCTATGTACGACTTGGTTCTGATGCTAGGCGAACCATTTTAGGAGGTTTCGAGGATTTTTGTATTACCGCAGGACAAATTCTGGGAATTTCGGGCTTATCCCCTGAGACTGTGATAAACCGTCTTGGAATCCGAACCAGGACTCTTTTATTGGAGGAACCCGGTTGGCACCGGCTATCAGCAACATTCTATAAAAAAGTATTTCCTTATATAGTTTAAAAAATTTTTCAGTATTCTAATCGGTAAAAAATTAAAATCACTGTTGATGAATCAAAATGAACTGAACATATTTATGCATATATTAATTAATTCAAATAGGTAATCATATTTTCTTATTAAAAACAAGTGTTAAGAGTTATAAATACTGTTTTTGAACACAGAAAGCGAAAAAAAGGTGACACCAAAAATACAGGGTAATAGTAAAAAAAATTAAAATACACTTTCCTCTTCTCACCTTTAGAGCATAAATATAAACTCTTTCGAAAAAAAAGAGGAAAAAAATGAAATATTATAAAAAAGTGATCATATTTATTGAAATTCAACATGGATACACACATACATACACACGTATGCGCGCATACAGGTTTCTTATTTAAGTATTGAAAGAATAAAAAGTTAGTCGTAGTCCCCATCAATATTTGTACATTTATTGGTGATTGGTCAAATCAATAGTTGGTAAAACACCTCTCGGTGGCTACGAATTTATGACGGTGTAAGAATCGCGTACAAATCACATCCGGGTCACCAGTTATAATGGTTCACAAATTATGGCAAAGTGGTTACAGCGTGTTCAATGGAGGATAAAAACCCACAAGTTTAAAAAAACAACAATTTTTTAAATGAAACTTTAAAAAAATTCATCTTTATAAAAAAAAAATTAGAATATTTTAGGAGTCTGGGGCTGAGCAGTGCCGTAAAAATGTTGGTGAAAGCTTTTGTAATAGAAAAAGGTGGTGTTGCCACATGCTTAAAAATGCGTTGAAACAATAAAACAGACAACCACCATGCGGCAAAATACATTCTTGTATATTTGAAGATAACTACTGACAAGGTTCCTAATTTAAAGCCATTTATGGAATATTGCTATCTGAGAAATTTTGGGGTCCCTAAAAAGGAAGCCCTTTCCCAAATATGTACAATTGACGAAATATCTAATGACTATTGAAGAGTATCGACAGCACAGAAAATATGCGACCCATATTAGACCAGGCATTAACTCGTAGAAAAATGGCCCCATGATGATGTGCAACGTAAAATAACGCTGCAAACGGGCCCCAGAATATCAGGATGATGTAGGACGACTAGAGACAATTTGCTCTGGAACGAAAATACTCCACATCATTACCTCAAGTGTAATGGTTATAAGTGTCTGTAAAACAATGGCTGATTAGTATTGCTGGAAAAGACCTCTCCATAAACCAGTGCTTCTCAAACTTTCAATATTTGCGACCCAATATTCAATCATATTTTTCACCACGCCCCCCCCACCCCTCAATACAATAACAATGCATTCAATTCAATAATAATATACCTTGACGCTGAACCTACAATATGACTTTAACCTCTTAAGTGCCATCGGCGTATATAAACGTCTCGCTCAGCCAGTGCATTAATTGCTCCGGACGTATATATACGTCTTTCCAGTCTTTTTTATGTACTGCTCTCCATAAAATTATTTGGAAGGTCTGGGAATGCAATAACAGTGTTGCAGTGATCTTGACAGCGTTTGCGACGGATTTAGTTATTTTAGAGGATTTGCTTATTTATTCTTTTTCTATCCCCTCCCCTCAAATACACGACAAACAGCCGCCTACGTGTTAAACGATGGCATTAGGGAGCGAATTACGTAATTTTTAATCTGCATTTAAGAAATTAATTATAAACCATACAATTTATCAAAAGAAGTGTTAACTATTGTATATAATTTTATATATTACAAGTCCATAGGGTCACTGGTAATTATTATACTCGTTCTTAACTTAACGTTGTTTAATTAATTAGGATATATATTGCGCAGTACTGATATCTTTATAAGTGCATTAAATCAGTGTAAATAAGTATTTTATTTCTTATTATTTCAGAATACATTTTGTTTCTTTACTTGCAGTAAATTAATGTTATAAAAATAATCTTTCGTTTCCGGCTTTTCAATATGCTCACCCCCCCCCTCGTAAGGTTACCCCCCTAGCGGGGCACGTCTCACAGTTTGAGAAATGTACACAGTTTGAGATATTTACATGAAGATCAGGCTCAGGATGCCTTTGACAGACCAGTCGTCGAGAAGACCACCACATCGTAAGAAATACACGCGTTCAGCCAACTACTTCATCGGCCGCCATCCAGGCACAGGTAGCACCTTCACTAGGGCCCCTGTGTCTTCTCGAACCATACGAAGGCGCCTGGTTGAAGGACATTTGGGATCGCGGCGCCCATTACATGGGCTGCCCTTGACACCCATCCATCGATGCCTCCTCTTAGAATGGTGCCACGCACGAGTAAACTGGACTGCAGCGGAATGGAAGCAGGTCGGTCGTCTTTAGTGACGAATTCGGATTCAATCTCAGTAGGGATGACAATCTATTCGTGTGTGTAGAACCCGTGGTGAACGCCTCAATCTTGCCTTTGCTTTACAGTGATACACTGCTCCCACAGCTGGTGTGACGGTTTGGGGTGCCATTGCCTATAACACATGGTCAACTCTAGTATTGATTCGTGGCACCATGGCACCCCAGCGGTATATCTATGACATCCTGCAACCACATGTGTTGCCACTCATGCAGTTGTTACCCACGTCAGTGATTGCCGACAGTTATTCAGCTTCTGCCGAGTGTTACATGCGGATGGTAGAGGGCGCAAAGAAGCCCACAGGTAGTAAAGCAATAAGCAATGAAAAAGATGATAATTAACGAATTAAAAAATAGAATAATGTAGACTGTAGTTGCAAACGATTTCATTAGTTTTCAAAAATTTGCAAAAAAGTGGATGGGTGGTCTGTGATGCTGTCAGGTAGGAAATGAACAAGAGTGACCAAACCATGCCACTATCCTTACATTACAGCTGACGGTTGCCAGTTCAGGACACGGCAAGTCCATGGGGAGTATATAATGGAAATACTCACCAAAAAGCAAAAACAAATAAAGGGAAAAGAATAAGAGAGTTAGGGGAAAATCCTTTCCAAACCAAAACTGGCAAAGTAAGAACTAAAGGAGGGGAGCTCTGGAAATATCGGGAACGGGAGGCAGCGTAAAAGTTTGAAAGTCCTAAGGTGCCTAGAAGATTAAAAATGGTCCTTTCAGCATCGTGCATCCAGATTCTCCGGCAACGTTAGAAGTTGTCCATTTAGTTATAATGTCTTCGACAAAATCGCAGCGGTGTTATTCGTTCTATATTAAGGGAACTGCAAAGCAACAACCTCCAGAATTGTTTCATGGAAGGCTAGTAGCATAGTAGAAACACGTATTACGTCAGAAGCTAACATTCAGTGACCTTGCAAATTTAAGCACTTGCATGTGAAATTTCTCGATGATCAAAGTACTTTTCACAAGCATTTCGTATTTTTTTCTCTTTCAGAGAAATTTTCTTACGAAATTTAAAAACCGGAAAAAAAAACAAAGGTATAAAAGGAAGAATATTTTTTTTAATGAAGTAATTTTGTTGAGGAAAAAATAGAAAACAAAGCAAATTTAACTTTTAAATAATTATCAAATTTTAAACTTTATCTTAATCTTACAAGTAAAACAACAAGGGCAATTTTAATAGTTTTGAATTCGACGGAGATCACGTGATTGCATTGATCACGTGATCGGCATGAATTTATATATAGTCCATTACTCACCTAAAATACTTGCAAGAAGTACTAAGACAAAAATAAAATTATTTTGCATAAGTTTACAATAGCAGAAAATTGGGTAACTCATATATATAACGACATCTTAAAATAGGTTTCAATAAAAATTAACAAAATAAAATTGTGCCAATGAAATATGTTGTATGAAATTTGATAACAAAAAATAAGCTTACCTCAGATTGTGGCATGGTAAAGCCAAAACCCTTCCCAAGTTCTCCTATGAAATTCATGGTGAGACCTGCGCATAAAAAAAAAGGTTCTAAATGAGTTTTCATATTAAAAAATAATAATTTGAAATTAGAAAAATTTGGAATTTTTATGCAAATAAATCAAACATGTTTCAAAAATTAACTATTTTGCCTAAAAACTTGCCCGTATGAAATATTTTTAATTATGAATTCATAAAACAGTGGTTTGATATAATTCTCCGATGTTATTCTAACATATACCCAAAACTGTAATATTAATCAAGGATATCAATCCCTAAGAAAATTGTAGAATCAAAAATAAATAATAGCACAAGATAATAATCAGATTTCAATGATGTAAAAATTTAAATAAATTATGTAGTAGAAACATACAGAATGAAATAACAGTTTCAGTTGTTGCACCTCCCTCTACTAGATTATGCACATGGCTGACCAAGGAAAGTCCAATGTTCGTGGATGTTGTTCTCTTTCCGGCGTAACATTTTTACAAGTTTTGTTTCTCCACACTAATCAACCTTATCTTTATCAGCACTTACGGATATGGGTCATCCGAATTTTTTTTAATAAGGTCAGTTCCCTTACCTCAATGCTATTGAACATCTGTGGGAAGAAGTCGAAAGATCAATTCAAAGCTTACTAATAATACTCAATCATCCAATCTGACCCAATTTAATAATGTTTCCATTATGTCGCAATGCAACAACATTTCTCAGCAACATGACAAGTCCATTTCAAAAAAGCGTATCGGCTGTGATTCAGAGCCGTGTTTAACCTCCCCGGCATCCTAGGCACCTCAAATAGTTACGCCCCTCCCGGACTCTTCCACTGTTTCCAGATTACCTCCTTCAGTTTTCACCTTGTCAGTTTGGTTCGGGAGGTACTTTCCCTTAATTCTTTCTTTGTCTTTACTCTTTGGAAAGTCCTTCCAGTATCCACCACCTGTGGACCTGCCATTCACTGGACTGGCAACTGACGGCCGTGAGAAAATAGTGTCATGTTTCGGCCATTGTCTTTCTTTACGGCATGTCGGACTACCCACTCACCCTTTTGTAAATAAGTACAGTAAATAATTGAAATCGTTTGCAATTACAATACATTATTGTATAGAGAGTTTTCAATTTGTTAATTCTCATCCTTTTCATTGCATATCGCTTTATTATCTTTTACTTTCAGGCATCCTTATTCTTTGTTCAGTCACGTTCATTACACTGGTACAACAAAGGTTTTCTTCAAGCTTGGATCTTTGCGAAGTCATTAATGGCATCAATGTTATAAATTTTCATTATAATATCATTTCGAGTGCATAGCAACTTCAAACTGTTAAGCTTTTCTTTCCCCTAGTAGAACTCATTTCAGTTTTTACTTTCTCCAGGACAGGAATGCTTCTCTGATGACTCGCTAGGCGGTGGTACGTTCACTGTAATTTTAATTTCTTCTCCTTTTCACTCTCCAATTTCTAGCACCTCCAAATCTTTTGTGCCCGAGGCACGTGTCTTGCGTGCCTAAGCGGAAAAGTGTCTGTGATGTGATTAGAAATACAGGCGAATCAATTCGTTATTAGATAATTTCGAAATTTTTTTGGCAACTCGGGGTATTACAATTAACAGAATTAGGTACCTTTTGATAGTAATGGTTTGGGCGGAGCTGGTTTTGCACTAAACAAATAAATAATTTCAATATATTACTCTTCCTTAAGAAAGAAAATTATTTTTTAAGCAGAAAGAAATACGCCATGTTCCAAAAGTTAATGTACAAGTATTTCCTTTTAATTTAATATTTTATACACAAATTTGCGATTTACTTTTTTCACGTTTACAGAAAGTGCAATTTGATTTATATTTACATGTGCTCTCGAAGTTAAGATTATGTAAAATTCAAAATGTTATAAATATAATAACCGTTAAAGCACAGGTCGCGCTGAAAGCTTTTTATGTTCATTTGTTTTCAAACCAAGCTTAAGACATGGGTTGCATCTGGACTCTTGGAACATGTGCATAAATTTTAAGAACTTACTTTCTAGTAACTCCAGGGTTAGAGAGGAGTCGACATAGGAAAACCAGTTCGGGTTTTCAGTGCAAGCCTGGATCTATGTAAAAGTCAAACTTTTCTAAGTCATATATAAAAATAATGCATTGTCACATATAATATACTTATTTATTCAATGTATTATTAAAAATTTAAATTATAAAAAATGTGTAGACATTGAAAATAATATTAAAACTGCAACAATCTATCTCACGAAGTTTTACTCTTATGAATCGGTTTTTCCTTTAAAAGTTTTTCGTCTCCTCCTTAAAGAAGAAATGAGATACGCAGATGTGAAGTAATATATAAAGTGATTAGAGAAGTGGAGCTAGATATTAATAGTAGTGTCGAACCATATTTCCGACTGCTTTAATATTGCTCCCTGTTAGTATTTTGCAAGACATATCTTTCAAGTTGGTTCCGAAATAATGAGGATTTATGAGGATTGTAGCAGTGAATACATTCCTACAGGTTATCTGACATAAATAAAGAATAATTCTTCAAAATATTTTGTGTTATAGAAAACTTTCTTATCATAAACTTCGCTAATTCGGCCAGTAAATATATTCGAGATATACAGGTATAGGACAAAATAGAAGGGACACCCATTTAAAAATGAGTCGTCCCTCGACCGTCCAATAAACGGCCAACATATGCCGCAACAGTGTGCCACCAAGTAGTGGTGAAAGTAGCAGTCAAGCAATTGGCATTGTGAAAGTTGCAGGAAAAAATTCTGTTTCTAGCAAAGCGTGATTATGTCCGACCTCTCCAAGGAAAAAAAGGCATGATTGTTGGAGCTCACCTTGCTGGAGCGTCCATGTTCAGAACAGCCAATCCTGTGGGTATTTCAAGGGCCGTGATAAACGGGTTTTGAAGAGGATATTCTCCCTAAAACGCAAAATTACCCTACATATAACGTCCGAGATGAATACCCCTACCCCTAGAATCCCTTATCCATGAAAACTATGTAATGGGAGTTGCATGCTGTAAACAGTCGAGGCAGAGTAGGTATTCCAAAACCGTTACTTTTGGCACGGAATGCTATGAAGAGGATCCAGTGTTTTCCCAGACAACTTAAACCGGACACAACTGCAATGGGATAAAGTCATCTGGTCTGATGAATTCTCATTTAAATTACTCCAGATATTCGGACGTGTGTTCGCCTGGAGAACACGGCAAAAGCATTTCATGTTGACTGCTTGGTTACAACCGTGAAACATGGAGGGATCTCTGTGATAGTGGGAGGCATAATATATTCTCAAGGATTGGATTCTCTCGTTGTTTTGAGGGAGATGGTCCCAGGCCCCCATTATCAAAGCATTCTAGGAGATTATCTTCACTGTATGCTTCAGACTTTCTTTCCGGAAAAACGTCCTGTATTCCTAGATGACAGTTCCTGTTCAACATCTCGTTGTGTTCAAATATGGTTCAATGAGCATGATAATGAAAAGAAACATTTAACGTGGGGTCCCCAGTTACCTGATCTGAACATCATTAAATGTTTGTGTGGCTTTTTTAAAGAACAAAGTCCTTGCTCGGTCTCCTCCTCTATGCATAATACCTAAAGTCTAGACGGCCCTGCACGAAAAATGGGTGTGAATTCCTATGTTCAAGACCATTTTTTGTTAAGCCCACGTCGAATGCAACCTGTCATTCCGGCCAGAGGGTAGCCCAATCAATTACTAGTAAAAAAAGTTTTCATTTATTTTATAGGTGTTCCTATTATTTTGTCCTATACCTGTATTTTTGCCTTTGATTGGTGAAACGGCTTCGATGCACGTATTTACATGTCGTGTTTACGTCAAAATCTTCCAAGTGCAGAGTCAATTTTGTAGACTACATTGATTTTTTCACAAAATGATTACGCTTAAAGTAGACTGATGATATTACATCTTAATTTTTTCGATAAGGCTAAGGAAGGCGAGCATAGTGTTCTTTAAAAAATACTAAGTGCAAAATTCTGAAATGTTCTCACATAAAAATAAAGCATAATACATAAGAATCAATTGTTATACTAAACCGCGAAGTTAATAAATCTCATTAAGTAAACTTCTAATGGAAATATGTTTACTTTTCTCACAATTGGACAGGAATGGTCTTCAATTTTCGTTGATTTAGAGGAGAGAAAACTTTTCAATAAACTTTTTTTTGTAAAAGTAAGTAAGATCTATGATAGATATTTGCTATATATGCATGTGTGTATTTCCTATTTTTACTGTATTAACATAATGTTTGATCTTAATCGTGCGCTTGTCAAAAAAGGTAGTTACTTTTAATATTTTTTGCAATCCTAAATTTGGCTGAACTGTTCCTAGCTCAGAAAACCCCCAGTGTTATGACTTAGCCCATTCAATGTATGTAAATAATTCACTTTTAAAATTATGCTTGTCATTTTTTTCTATAATTGAATCCTAATTGAAGTCATATATACATATATATATATATACACTATCTGGCCAAAGGTATCCGGACACCAAGGGGTATGGACTTAGAGTGTCCTGAGGCACATATTAATATGATGTTGGTCCCCCTTTGCATGGATGACAGCCTGCACACGTTTGGGAAGACTTTCCAACAATTTTTGATAGGTGACCATAGGAATTGCCTTTCAGGCGTCCATCACAGCTGAAGTGAGTGCTTGCAGTAAGGATGGTCGATTTGGCTGGCTACGTAATCTGCGCTCTAATTCCTCCTTTAGGTGTTCTATGGGATTTAGATTGGGGCTCTGAGAAGGCCAGTCCAGTTTTTGAACACCCATTTCGTCAAACCACGTCTTTGCAAGCCTCGATGTGTGAATGGAGCAGTTATCCTGCTGGAAGAGAAATGGGCCTTCCGCGAAATATTGCCATAGAGTTGGGAGTGCAGCATTGTCCAGAATAACCACATACATCTCAAAGCTCATGTTTCCAATCACAGGAAATAACGGACCGAGGCCAAACCACGAGAAACACCCCCACACCATTATGCTTCCACCACCAAACTTAACAGTCGGCACAATGCAGTCACTAAAGAAACGTTCGGCGGGCATCCGCCAAACACAGATGCGCCCATCCGACAGCCAGACTTTAAAGCGAGATTCATCAGTCCAAAAAACAGTTTTGCACATGTCCACAGTGCAATGCGGTGAGCTCTACACCATTGCAATTGATGCTTCGTATTCTGTGGAGTGATGTTTGGCTTGTGAGAGGCTGCACGACCATGGAATCCCAAGTTTTTTAACTCTAGTGTTAGCAGCAGGACTGTCCGTGGAATTTCTGATGAACTTTGGAACTACTGAGAAATTTCCACCAACGAGGACTTGTGATTTTGTTTCACTACCCTTTTCAGAGTTCTGCGGTGGCGTTCACCAAGTATTTTCGGCCTACCGGTTCGTTTTTCTGCCGTTTCACTGCCTCGCGTTTCCACCTCACAATTACATCACTCACAGTGGATTTAGGCTTCTGTAGAATGTCTGCAATCTTACGAACTGATTTCCCACAAAGGTGGCATCCCACTATACTGCCACGATCAAACTCACTAAGCTCCTTTGACTTACTCATTGCCTCACAAACGCATAAATACAATCTGACAAACCACTACCAACACTTTTTTAGCTTTCAATTACGTATCAAATTGTGTCACTCGCCAGAACTACTTTTTTAAGGGTTGTCCGGATATTTTTCGCCAGATAGTGTATAATAGATAATAAAATAATAAAAGACAAATTGTAATTTCTATAAAGCAAAGAATGAATGGAACTGCAGATTTTAAAGTACATATCAAAAAATCCACCAAAATATAAGTAAAATAAATAGTGCAAAAGAATATCCTTTTAAGATTGGGTAAAAACAGAAATTACAAGATTCTGAGGTGCTGAGTTATTAAAATTGAAAATACCGAAAGAATCATTGGTCTAAAATGGAGAACTATTATGGTTTCTAAGGTTGTAACGGATTCAGGACAGTGAAATGGGGTTAAGCAATACTTTATGAATCCACCTTCCCCCCTTTTAGCAGAAATTTTCCTCATAATAAAATAAAAACAGTACTCTATTATTATAACCTTATACTTAAGTAAATATTATAAAGTTTCAAGTTCGTGGAGGAAAGATTATATCAGTCACAGTTTTGACGATATAAATTTTAAGCCATATTGACATTTTAAAGAATATTTGGATTCGTTATGGCTTAAATTTTTAATCATTCTTCTGCCGCTCTATCTGCAATGTCTAAGTAAATATCCAATGGTGGGGTAGTCCAATATTTAAAGTGATTTTTTTAGGAGTGGTACATACCAGAGTTCATATTTATTAAATAACGGTCTGTTCACCTCACAAGTGCTTAAGACAATGCGAGCACCATCAATACAAATAAAAGTTCTAGCCAGAGGTTTGCAAAGAAAAGAACCGAATAGAAAATCGAAAGCATTGAAGAATCGAAACATGGGTTATTTTGGTTCTCAAACATGAAGCGACGAAATTACTCAAAAAGTTCCACGTGCGACTGTATTTTTTATGATTAAACTAACAAAACTAATAACATCCTAGTTGGTTCCTTCGAGTAATACAAATCCTCATTTGTGAAGAGATGTGTTCTTGTGTTTCATTTTTCAGGTGCCTGCATTGAAGCATTATCCCTATTCTTCACCAAGGTAATATACATACATATAATATATTAAAATTTTAATATTGATATATTTGCCAATAAATTAATTTTTTTATTACCTTATAGCTGAAAATCTTGCAGGCAGCATGTATGCAAATACATGCTACAGTTTTGGGTGAAAATTTCAGAGACATGGTGGTATTGATTATGCTAAAACACAGATAGAAAAAAAGTATTTTTATGAAACAACTAACAATACAATATTTCTAAACAAGCAACACTTTTCACAACAAAAAATGTTTTAATTAAAAGAAAACTTGGTTACCTTTGTGTTGCAAGGATATAAGCATCTTCCGACAGTTCCTCGGAGGCTGAAAATTTTCAAGAAACTTATGAATAAAATGCAGCTGTATAGTGGTTATCTTTAACAATTTAAAAAACAAATTTGGAATACATATTTCAGTGTCGAACAGCAGAACAGACATTGGAAATATTTTAGTAATAAAGACAATGTTATTTAATGTAACAGACACTATACAAAATGCAGGTGAATATTTTCATAGAGAATCAAATTAACAATATTTCTTTTCAGGCAGTTTATCTTTAAAGCAAATAAGAAAAACTTCCAATTTATTGCGTTTTTAATTTGAATATTAATGATAACCAGAATCAAATATTTCTATCCAACCGTTTTTATCTACCTTTTGCAAAATGGATAGATAAAGAAATTCACCGGTGAGCGAGAGTAATGAAACTATTACATTTTTGTAGATTTCAGAGTTTAAGGAAACCATTAAACTAAAATTAGGTGTAAAATTTTAAAAGTTTCCATCCCTCAAGCATGTGGCGAACATTCCTTTGACTATACTACCACGTTCGAGAAAAGGCAAAGAAAATAAAGTATTCGTTCTAATAGGGCTGTTTAAGTAAAAAGGTCCGTTTTTTTAAAAAAGGATTTTCAAAAACCAATATTTTAGGATTGTACACACTTGTGCCTATTTTTCTAAATAGTCTCCGAGTTTATTAATGCACTTGTCCTATCTTAGAATTAGGTTTTGAAAGTCCTCTTCAAAGAAATCTGCCGCCTGGTCGGATAGCCAAGAGTTCACGGCCACTTTCACTTCTTCGTTGTCACTAATGCACTTCCCACCAAGACTGTGTTTGAGGGACCGGAAAAGGTACAATTCGGTAGAGGAGCAGTATCATTGCTGTAGGGTGCATGGTCCAAAACCTCCCAGCCGAAAGATTCGAATACGACCCGAGTCGTTCGATAAGTGTGAGGCCTTGCTTTATCGTGGAGGAGCAAAAACCTTTTGACAACATGCCACATCGTAAAGAAAGGAAAGCGACAGTGCACTCTTGGCTGTCCGACCAGGCGACAGACTTCTTTGAAGAGGATATTCATAACCTAGTTCTAAGGTATATATACATAGGACAAGTGCATTAATAAACTCGGTGAATATGTAGAAAAATAGGCAGAAGTGTGTACAATCCTAAAATAAAGGTTTTTTGAAACAAAATATTGTTGTTATTTCTTAAAAAGGAAGCAAACCTATTACTTAAAGAACAGCCCTCGTATCATTGCAAAAATAATGTATCTGATTTTAAAGTAATCAATATATAGGACATGAAGTAATGTTTTATGCAAAGAATAATTGACCCTTACCCTTTATAGCCTTGCACACTAACACCACAAATGGATGTGGATGCATGACATCCAAGCAAAAACCTGGAAAGGGATTGACAACAATTTAAAACTATTTTTAACCAATTAAATTTTATTCAGACCTAATAATACATCAACTCTCACAAAAATATTCAATAGTACTAAAAATATACAATCTGAAAAAATAGGAAAATATCTGAATACAGAAACACTCCACTTCTTTTATAGAATCGCAGTAGGAATTATTATAAATATATATCCTAAATTCTGCTATATTTGGAAAGGATGGAATAATAAAATCCTACTTTTGCATTGGTAACTATAAAACTATGTGGTAACTATGAAAAATGCTGAATTTATACTCTTTGTTTATTGATTACTGATATTATTTATGTTATGGGCATAAAACAGCATTAGGCTGACTACACACTGAGTGAACAAATTATTGTGACCAGTTGAACCATAAACGCAGATCGGCCATAACTTCAAGTTGCTGACGTCAGAGGACGGGAGATAGATAATAAAATGTAATGCATGAATAATGAAGCCTCAATTGCCCCGAGTTTGAAAGCGGAATAATTGGAGGTGCTCGAAGCTCCAAAATGGGTATCAGCAAAACGGCTGCACTTATCCAGTGTTCGAGAGCTGAAGTTAATAATGTTTACAGAAAATAAAGTATCAAGCTGAAAACCGGGTATCCATGTCAGATCTATGGTCGTCACAGGTTACTAAATACTCCTTTGTCCAGTCCAAATGAAGAGCAACCGCACATCAGAATGCGGGGAAATCTTAATTAAAAAAAGGCAAGTATCTTTTGATTAAGAACAGTAACCAGTAAAAGACCTGGACCAACTGTTCGCGGCACACTACACTGCATTGGCAGTAGTAGCTGAGAACCTGTTCTAAAAACTCTATTGTCGGCCTTGAACAAGAGCAGACGTTTCGAGAAGTACAAGGACCGGGCAATAGATGATTGGAAAAGGGTTAAGTGATCTGCGTTTTCAATTAAACCATGCTAGTGACAAGGTGCGAATATGGAGAAAACAGATAGAAACCAGAGACCTTTCTTGCACTGCTAAAACTCTTCAAGCTATTGGAGGCAATATTATGGTTTGAGGGATTTTTTCTTGGAATTGCTAGAGGATTCTTTGACTCGTGTGGAAGAACGTCCGATTACCCAAGGGAGTTTATTTGATGAAAAAGATCAAGTACAATCGATTATGTTAATGGATACCTACCGGGGATGGCTAGACTCAGGACAATGCTCCCTGTAGTCCAAATGGTGTCTGTAGATGATTCGAAGAGCATGACAGAGACTTTACCTTGTTTAGTTGACCTGCACAAAAGCCAGATATCGAACCAATCGAGGATCTGTGGGATGAGATCGAATGGACATCAGATTGCTGGATCCAGTACCATCCAATTTAAAGGCACTAGAAAGTGTAGTTCATCGGTTATATTCCGATTCCTCAAATCACCTACCGATATCTCATGGAGCCCATCCCGAAAAGAAATGCAGTTATAAGGGCAAAGAGAGGCCCAATATTGCATTCAAGAAGTGGTCATAATTATTTGGTCACTCAGTAAGTATCGCGAATTTATTTTAACGCAACTTTTTTTCTCCACTTTATATCTTTAGTTTTCAATGATAAGAAAACCATTGAGAATCCTTAAGACTTTTTGATAATTTCTTTGCATTCTTGGAAATAGCATTCGAATATTTGTATTAGAAATAGACCTTTTCTAGTTCATACTTCATTAAGGATAACACATTGTACCCTTTACTTCCTTCTCAATATATTCGATGCAAGGCTCTACAAAATAACGATAAAATTGTCTGAAAAATATTTAAAAAAATATTTACCTAACACTGAGATCAAAATCTCTTCGTGAAAGAGAACTCCTTTCATTTTTGTCAGATAAATCTGAAATAAAATTCACACACACATTATTGAATTATTCAAGGTAAGAAGCTAAAATACTCACAAAATACTACACATAAAAAATTTACTCTTATCTCTAAGGAAGGATATAAGTATATTTCGTAAAAAAGATTAGACTAAATTTATTTGTAAAATAATTTATAGTAACATAAAAAATTCAATATAACAGAGATCATTCTTATTTACTTCAATTTTCAGTTGCATAAAATTTTGATTCAAACAGAAATTGATCTCTTACAAGAGCCGATATGTTTGGAAGAACAAAAAGGAAGAAGTCTCCAAAGACGATAAAAACATAATACTTCAATGAGTTTAGGAGGATAATTTTTGCATTCAAAATATTTAAATAGTTTAATTCATCTTGTATCATTTGGTGGTAACTTTTGAAAGATCTGATAAAAAGAAAAAAAGAGAATTTAGGAATTGTGTTCCATACTTAAATATATATATATACTGTTGGCCATTAAAATTGCAACAGAATGAAGAAGGGACCAAACAGACGTCAAATTGGCATTAAGCAAAATCATGGGATATGCAAATGATTGCATTTGAGGGCAAACGAACCACACAGGAAAAAAACGATACCTCAAATTCCGTATTAATAAAAAATTACTCAAAAGGTAATTTTTTGTTGAATGTTGGTCGATCGTATTGTACCTCATGTAAGAGGGAGTAACGACTACCAACACTTGTTGGAATTCCATAGCACCAGGATCGTATCCTATCACGACCACAGTTTATCGTTTCGCGATATTGCTACTAGAATTGGTGGGAATCCAACAGCTGTTGTACAAATAAGGAATCTATAGGATTTTAATGCCCAAGGAAGACCGACCTCACCCAAAAAGGGGTTGAGCTATGTACACCAGTGACCCCGGAGGACCTTCACCAGCCCACTGGGCAGCTTTATTTCAACATAAAAGACAATAGTTTATGTATTTTAAAATTAACATTAAGAATAAATTGTCTTATGAAGGGCATACATAATGCCCTGCAGGATTCAAACGCCTTCCCCTCTTAATACCTGAAAGTATAGACATGCTGTTAGCTTCGACTCGTAGGATCGTATAGTTGTTGCACAGTCCTTTAGTGATGAAGTGGGCTAGTTTGTAGCACGAGAAGCATCGAGCGAGATAGCAATAATAATTTCGAAAAAACTGCTCCGCTTAGCACCAATATAATGCAATACATTTTTCTCAATATGTAATTAAATCTGAAGTAAATATATATAGTAGTTACGTGGTGTTAAATTTTATTTAAATCAAAATAACAAGGGATCTAAAGAACAAATCAAAGAACAGTTCTTTAAAAGGGAGCAAAAAGGAAGGGAACAGTGCATCTAAATGAGTAGAAACTATCGTACTTGTTTGTTATTTTAACCATTCATGAAAAAGAATTTTTATGGAGTTCTAGTAGCAAAATAGCTTCCTTTCCTTTATACATAATGATTAGAATCATCAAAATTATCATATTATAGAAATGGATATGTCATAGAACAATGCTAGTCAAATGTAGTATAAAGTTAAAACTCTACTTTTAATAATCAAAATCACATTATGAAATGTACACACGGACATCCTACCTCAGACTTCACATCCAGATGTGGAAAACCGGACGAGAAATTTCCAGCTTTGACGACTTGCTCCAGCTGGAGATGGTGGTCATGGACCTTAGCTGCTAAAAACAAAGCAGCTAAACATAACTCCTAGAGACAGAGAAATTAGAAATTGAAAACAAATAAATTGAATGTGCTTTCTAGAAATCATTAACAAGACTAGGCAAATCAAAGTGTAATTTCAAGGACAATTATCAGACAGACTGTTCAGGTAACATTTATTAAACATATAGATTTTAAACTGAAATGTGTGGCTTAAAGTCTAGTCTAGTGTTTCATTTTTTTGTTTTTGTTTAAACTAGTGTTCTTAGAATGTTGTACGTGTAGCCCTATAGCTATATAGCGATAATATTAAATCTTACGATATACAATACCGAGGTGTAAAGGCAGTAATATTCCATTGAAGGACTGGGAACAATGAATTAAAAAATAACAGAGTTTACTAATGCAGTCATTAAGAAAGTATATTGCAGGTACTTTTCTACAAATTGAGAGTAAACGATCTCAACGAAGTTGACATCTATTAAAAAGTTATTCCCGCTTCCTTCTTAATGACTACATTATTATATATACAGTGACCCACAAAAGTGTTCGTACACTTGCAATTTTCTAAAAATTTAATGTCCTCGACTAATAAAAATTAATACATCAAAACTGTAATTCTTTTATGATTATCTGCGTCTTGTTCCTAATGGAATAACATAAACAATTTCTAAAACAGTATAACTCATTTAAAAAATTAATAAAAAAATTGCTGAAAAAATTATGCCACAAATAATTTTCTAAATAGCTTTAAATATTGCGTTTTCTCAGTTTAATACTTAGTTTGATATAGTTTATTAACCGCGATAACATTTAAACGCATCGGTATAAATATCTTTGTTTTTTGTAACTTCTGCTTCGATGTTCCATCATTCTTCTGTGATTATCGCTTTCACTTCACGTTTTTATATGTCTTTTTTAAATCAAATTCTCGCGAAACATTCTACTAGGTTTAAATACGTGAATTAGGAGAATATTTAAATTTGAATCAGGTTAGCGAGACACCAGCAGCGTGCGTTGAGAGCAGTGCACTTGGTGTTATTTTCTCGTTAAAAGATGCTGCAATACATTTTTCAAATGTAGGAAAGATAATTTCAAATTGTTCTAAAATATTTAAATAGAACTAGTGATTCACAATACCCGATCAAAAATTTCAAATTACCTAACCTTGAAGCTGATTTACACCTCCACGCTTCACTGTTCCTTTTCTCTAATCAAATGCACTAAATTCTGCTTCATGCATACTATATAGTCTTGGCTTAGAGTATACATAACGAATTTAATAAAATATAAAAATAACATCTACATTTGCCTTTTAATTTAATCAAGATCCACAAACACACCAGTTTAGAAACCGTCCCTGTCTTGATATAGACATATAAATCCTGTTAATTTTTAATATATTGATAAAAAGTTTTTCGTTGGAAGATATCAATTGTTTTTAATTCTACGTTTTTTAAACTGTTAAGTTATAGCATATTAATAGAGCTGCACATTCCAAAGTCTGAGTATTAATATATTTTGGGGAATACATATTTCTTATTTAAAAATTTATAGAAAATTTCATGTACATTCCGAAGCAATTTTGTATTTAGGGGAAAACTATTGTGGCATTACAGTCGTTTTATTAAAATTTTTAAAGAATTAACTCATACGGCGATTCTAAATTAAGATTTTATTTGAAATATATATATTTTGAAGTCTTACGGCTCAGCACAAAACTATATTAGGCTCTATTCTTTTCTCATAACAGACTATTCTTTTTCTAACAGTTTTGTCGAAAGGTAATTTGTCAGAAGTAGACCACACCGATGCATTTATAAAAAATAAAATGCGTTTCATGCTTATCTTTATTGTTAATACATTTTTACAGAACCGAATTTTAAAAAAAAGCAAATTCGAATACTTACATGTCTGAGTACTTCATCAAAGGAACGCACCGTGTAGAAACGGTGCATGTATACAATTGCGGTAATTACCGGAAGAACGGGTCTAAATTTGAGTTAAGGTATTACATATTAATGAAAAAGTTAATTAAGCAAAATTAATTTATAGTTTCAAGCACTATAAAAAATATAAAACAGTTTTATCGCATAAAGTACGTTTAAAATAAATTTTAATCTTTCTGGAAAAATTTTAGACTTGTAAAAGAAAAGGGGGAAATTCTTTGTTTTGAAAAGACAATTTCTCCCATGATTCAGCTTTAATTGTTTTTAACTTTAAAATCAATTCCACATTTTTCCCACAAACACATTACTACGAATTTAGAAAATTCCTCAATTACTCCATATATTTCCCAATAACTCAAACCAATACATATTAAACAGGCATAATTCAAACTTAAGTATCCTTTATATTAGTGGTCTTGAAACTCTACTCACGCATTCCTTAGAACTATAAGGTGTTTTTGTAGAATCCAATCTCCACACACACTTAAGCGAATAAATCTTAAAATGATATTTAAAGTAGATCAACTTGTTACAGGTACTTAATGTAAAGGCAAAAATAGAAAGTATTGATTAAATTTTAAACCAATTTTCCCCATTTCTTCAGGACTCTTAATTAACCTAGCTACCCGTCTAGCGAGGGAATCTTGAACTACATTTATCCACCCACTCTGATCATTCGATTCGAGCTGCCTATATTAACCGAGGTTTCAGGAAATCGCCCTTTGTTATTTATCTGCAGCTCATTGTGTATTAGTTTCATTTCTTCCGTGCAGTGTCGTCAATTCCCTGCTTTATGCTTAATTTGTGTATGCCTTTGTGTCTCAAGATGTGCAATAAATTTGCCGCCATGTAGGGCATCCTCGTCAATATAAAACAGACCTCTATAAATAATGATCTAAATAAGGAATCCTAAATAAAGGATCGCCAAATTGTGATAAAATTTTTTTTGCATATTATATCATATGCAAACATACAACAATTGCAATTTATATGGGAAACTGCCGTTAATTTACAAAACGATGCAAGAGATTCTCTAAAAAGGACTAGAAAAAATGAGCCGTGCTATATTGTTCATTTATAGACTATTCATGATTGAACGTCTTTCAGAAGTGAATTTAGTACAAACGAGTATCAAATGCTTGGCATCCTGGGCTGCGCCACTGGAGCAAGAACAGTTGTCAGTAGGTGACCATTGAAGCATTTCAAATAAGCTTTAAAGTTCTCATGCCCAGTTAGAAACTGAATTTAACTAATTTGGATTAATATTTTAATTTTAGGATTAATTCCATTACACAAATGCAGATCATTTCAAGGAAAATTTCTCAAATATTGATTTTTGCCATACAACGATAAATATGCGCTCATTAAAAAATAATTCACTGTTCGAAGATAAAAAAATACAATTCATAAACAAATTTTAAGAGTCATAAAATTATATTTTGAAGTTTTATTAAGATGATTTAATAAAACGATACAAGGATTATTTTTTAAAGATTTGTACTATGCCCTTGTAGACAATTCTCTTATAGATGTCTTTCAGCAGTTATTCTTTTAAGAACTGCTAACTTTATTAAAGCTTTCCTCTTATGACGACAAAACTTTATTTCAAATTTGTTCACTTATTCATCTATATAAATAAAATTGTAGCGTCTGTTTGTAATTTCAAATTAGCAGCTTTTTACTAAATGCATCTAAAAGTATATACAGTACTTGTATCAAAAAATCAATTTTTAAAATTTTTGTCTGTCTGCTCCGGCTAATCTCGGAAACGGCAGGTGCGATTTTAAAAATTCTTTCACCAATGGAAAGCTACATTATCAGCGAGTAACATAAGGTACATTTTATCTCCATATTCCTACGGGAACGGAAACTATGCGGGTAAAACCGTGGGACTTAGCTTACTCCCCATCAAGTTGGCGCAAAATTATGCATTTGGTCAATAATGGAAATTTCACACTTATAACAGTGAATTGAAACACTGTAATTTAGCATCTTTACAAAAAGCAATTTTTTAAATTGTTTTTTATTAAACGTATAGCTTTTATTACGTTACGTTTGTTAAATGTCAAACTCAAACTTTCAGAAATATCGCCAAGTTGGCTAAGAAGTTCTCTATTCCGACTATCCCAGATATTTTAATGCAAATTTTCTACCACATTTTAAAGAGGGAAACTAAATAGTTTTAGCGAATTGCGCGCGTGATATTGAAAATTTTAAGGTAATTGACAGTTTCATAAAAGTTTCTATTTTTCGAATGTTTATCACTTTGAATTTTTTTTAAATCTAATTATACAATATTTATATTTTGCACAAAATTTCACTTATACTGAATTTAGATATTTTACGTGGAATTATTACTTTGAAGATATACTAGATATTACTATGGAGGAAGCCATACAATGTCACTCGCCGAATAAAATTAGGGAGCTTTACGCAATACTTATTTCATCTCTGGTCTTTCTAATCCTCAAACCTTTTGGAAAAAGTACAAAGACTACATGACGGAAGATATTTTGCAGCCAATACGCCTTTCAATCAACACATCAACAACGAAACGCAATAAAGGTTTTCAAAATGGTTGGGAAGAAGCTACATGATTTTGGAATGACTATTCCTAGACGTGTCGACGGAAATTGCTTCGATAATGAAAGTGCTTGAGAATTAAACTACGATTTTATAGCATTGCAACATCAAGTAACAGAATTTATCCCTCAATTAACTCCAGAACAAAGTCACGTTTCCTAACAAGTGTTACGCAAAATAGAATCCGGCAGTGGTGCACTCTTTTTCTCAACGCCCCTAGATGAACCAGAAAAACGTTTTTGCTTAACTTATTAATGACCATCAGAAAAACCCAGAAGATGGCCGTTGCTATGGCTTCTCTGGTATAGCCGCGATTTTACTGACCAACGGTCGTACTGCACATTCCGTTTTAAAATTATCACTTAATCTTGCATTTGAAGATTCACTCACCTGAAACTTCAGAAAAAATAGCTCTCAAGGCAGGATGCTTCCACAATGCAAGCTTTTAGTGTGGGATGAAAGTACGACGTCTCACAAGAAAGCTATAGAAGCGTTAAATCGGACTCTTCAGGATTTACGAGATAGTACAGATATTATAGGAGGAATGGTACTTTATTATATATTGGCTGGTGAATTTTCAAAAACTCTCCCTGTAATCCTGTCGCAGATGAAATCAGTCTCTATTAAATCAAGCTGATGGGCAAAATTTAAAAAATTAAGTCAGAAAACGAATACGAGAGTATCTTCATAATGACGTAGATTTGTTACATTATACAGAGACTCAATTAAAAATCGGTTATAGATGTTCGGACGCAAATGCTGGAGGTTATATTTTACTTCCAAAGAATTTTGTAATGTAGAAGAGAAAATGATGCAAATCTTATTGCTCAAATCTACCCGGGCTTGCAACAAAATTTTAATTGGGATCAGTGGTTGCGCGCAAGATCAATATTTGCGCCTAACAATGACATTGTCCATAAAATCAACATTGAAAATTTAAACGATGTGCGGGGGAGGGGAAGGAAGAAATACTTATCAATGAATGCAATCATGGATAAAGAACAAAGTACTTCATATCCCACGGAGTTCTAAAATTCACTTGAACGTTCGGATGTACCCTCACATAAACTTCAATTAAATCTAAATGTACCAGTTATGCAAAATCTCGATGCTCCTCGACTATGTAAAGGAACGAGGCTTTGGATCACAAAACTGGTGCAGAATATACTTGGTGCCAATATTTTAACATATGTCATGAAAAGGGATAGTGTTATACCTCGAATTCCAAGTATCTCCACTGACCTACCGTTTCAACTCAAACGATTTCAATATCCCCAGTTTTAATGTTGCTATTAAAAAAGTTAACATTTCAGGTAGCAGGGGTGCATTTGGAAAAGCAATGTTTTTCCCATGGCCAACTATATGTAGCCTGATCGGTGTGTCCAATGCCCAAATCTTCACATATTTGCAACAGACGGAAGGACATGGTACACAATTCTGTTTTGAGCTCTTTTAAATATAAATTATATAAAACGTAGATACTTTCGATTTTTAAAAATATTAATAGCTTAAGTTATTTAATTTGTTGTTAATTATAATAAATTACATTTTCAGTTTTTTAAAATAAGCTCAATTTTAGAATTTTTAAATTTTATTGGTTCCAGTCAAGCAATAAAAAATTACCATATTGTATTACTTTTTAATGATAATGATTACGACTTTGACAGTTATTTAAAAACATCAACGCGAGCGGAGCCGCGGGTAAAAGCTAGTCCTCTAATAAAAAAAGTGGGACGACATTTCTTACTGCAAAACTACATAAACTTTAATATCTTACGAATAATAAGAAAATGCTTCAATACAATAAATCACCTTGATCTCATGAAAAGTTGAGACCAGAGGGATTACCTGAATAAAAAAGCGAATTACCAAGATATTAAATTTTTAAAATAAGAAAAAATACTTCCCTTTATAATTATTTGATATTATAAAAACTTTTACGTTAAATGATACATAATCTTACTTTTTCTAGCAATAAAATTTATTGAACCTTTAAAAATGTTCAGTAAATGTCAAGAATACTTATTGAACTGAAAAGGATACAGTTTAAGAACTCTTCGCATGTCGTGGATAAATGTTGCGTCTTGCTTCCGGTAAGACAATTCTATTTCGATGCCTAAATGTTGTTGGCTTGGGGAATAAGATAGCTGCTCTTCGGTAAAGATCCAGTTATTGCTCTTCTCCATGACGTTTCTTTACTTTACCGATACCAACTGTTCTATTATCCTTAAGTTTAAAAAAATGAACACAATAACTGAAAAATAACCATTCGATACATTTATTGCATAAAGTTTACGAGAAATGCACGCGAGGAGTTGTGTAATCAAACTTTCTTTAAAATGTTTCAGTTTTGTAGGATACACCGCAATTTTTTTTAAGGCCGTCTTCGACCGATGTTGTGAAGGATACGGTTAAAGCTTCAATTAACTTGAAATACAAACACTAGTCTAATCAATCTGAAGTAGTTACATTGTTTGCCCTGACAAAAGAAACATTTCGTAAGAAGTAACTTTGTACATTAAATGCTAAAAAAAATTTTAGAGCCGTAATTCAAGTAATATACTAACTCGCAAAATATAGATATTCAAACGTGTAATAGCCATGTAATTTTCAGAATGAAGGTAAAAATGTACTGTATTTGCAATTTGTCCTATTCTGTGGCGTATATTATGTTTTATATATCCTGCACATACTACATATCCTTGTATTGAGTCTGCTGTACTACAAGTACTTATAGCGTTTAAAAGCTAGTTTGATTTCAAATCAGTTTAAAAAGTACATTGGAATCGATAACAATACTTTTGCATAACTTCTAGATGAAAAATTACGTAAAACACAAAAGTTAAGCAAACAAGTGCTCAGACTTTTTCAGCCAAAACTATACTTTGTTTATTTTAAATGCACGTTTGTATTAACGGCTTGTTGCTGTTCTTCAGTATAAAAATAAAGAGAATTAACGCGTTATGTTAAGCTTGGTTTACTTTTTAATTAAACAAAAAAGTTTTTGGGAGGGGAGGTTGTTAGTCTAGAAAGAGTATTGTACTATAGCAGAATCCTTCCAATTGTAATATTTACATTGTGTCACGCAGGATAATTGGGAAAATTTTTAAGGGAAGTTGGGGGATATCACAAGGATTCAGATTTACATAGCAACTCATGGTCTGAAATATCTGCATTCGGCTTAGGGTTGGTATTGTTCACCAGCTCGTTTAAGGAAACAGACTTGCATTGCCGCAGTCATTCGAGCCGTTATCGCCCACAGAGAAGTATAGAATGTTTCACAATCACGACATTTGCAAGAAAGAGTAATGATCAATAACACGTGCTGGAACTCCAAGGCCAATATCGTAACTTATCGATACCACCGTTCATCACTTCGTGATATTACTTGCAATGATCGGAATCTAACGGCTGTTGTAGAGATAATAAATAGGCGTTTAATACCCAAAGACCAAGCTCATCTAATAAGGGCTAGAACCATGTATACCACTTTTCCGGGAGGACAATCAGCAGCCTACTGGGCAGCATTATTTAAACATAGACATTTATATAAAACAAGATATTAAATTTAGCATAGAGATTCAATGGTTTTACGAAGGTCATACATAATGCCCTTCAGGATTTAAACGCCTTCCTCTCTGAACAATAAGTCTATACTTTTGAGTGTTAGGTCTGATTCAAAGGATCGCAAAGTTGTTTCACATACCTTGAGTGATTAAATGGGTCTGTAGCACAAGCCTCCGCACGGGAAGTGCAATAGCAATCACGATATGGCGAACATTGTAGCATAGAGATCATCCGTAATTGTGGTGCATCCAGCGACAAAACTGGATACAGGATTGGCACTTCGAAATCGGCTCAGACTAATTCCACGTGAATCATGTTTGGTATATCAATGTCTGGATATACAGAGGGGATCAAATGCGACGCATTTGTATTTGATACGGAACCTTATCCGATGGAATATGGGAAACTAGGCTTCGAGGCCTCAGAGGATTTTCAACAAGATCGTACTAATATCACGCACACTGTATACTCAAATTTTCGACAAATTCCATATTTTCTTCCTTATTGTACGCATACAGAGTATTATTA
This sequence comes from Trichonephila clavata, assembly GCA_019973975.1. Lineage (NCBI taxonomy): Eukaryota > Metazoa > Arthropoda > Arachnida > Araneae > Nephilidae > Trichonephila > Trichonephila clavata. Next base: position 41,365 of record BMAO01030161.1, read on the forward strand.
GAGTCGTTTTCTTTCCTTCCCGAGCTGTCGATTTGAATAGCCGACAAACACCTACCCATCAAAACTTTATATTAAAATTACATTGTGACAATTGGTATCCACCTATAGAGAGCCACACTAAAGAGTAATACCAGATTCCAGGTGATGTACAAGGACAGTAATTGGTTTACCAATCCGCAGCCACATTAGAAAGCAAAATGTTTTCATAGGTTTCAATAGTAAAAAATATCAAGGGCTAAGGGACGTGTTCCGACCCCAGAACCTTCCCCCCGCGTAGCCACCGACATTAATTATCCGAGTTTCATCACCTCTTTCTGAAGATAGATTTGGGAAAGAGCACGAAAGCCCTTGCTACACAATACAACACTAGGTAGAAAAACTATTTCAAATTCTCTATTATAAACATTAATTTATTAATTTGAGTACATAAATACACTTTATACAAGGGTCACCCAAATGATAGCACTACCGTCGGTTTGACAAACTACTTAATGTTACCAATATAAATCAGTACACAAAAGTAATACAGACGCAACAGATAAGTTAGACAAAGTCGCCTTGTAGGTTGAAACAAGTGTCCCAGCGGTCCACGGCACGACACTCTGGACGAGGAATTTATAAAACGCATCCTCACGATATAGCAAACGTTCCCAACTCTCTGCACTCTCTAAAAGGGCATGCTCCGTCATCTTTCTCTTCAAATTGCGGAGTCATAACAGCAATGTCATTTGGGCGACTCCTTTATATTACGAGAAAATCCTTGTTTACCCTATTGATGAATTTCTATAAAGCTATTCTACTTGGTACCAATACAATTTAAAACATTTCTTTTCGAAAGTCATCCGACTTAAATTTCTCAACTATGTAAATCGAAAGAAAGTATATATAGTCGTTACATGGTGTTATATTTTAACTGGGAATCTAAAAGAATCAAAAAGCAGTTCAAAAGTGAACAAAAGTTTGAACAATTCATCTAAATTAGAAACTCGTACTTGGTTGTTAATTATTTTAACCAATACCGAGAAAGTTTTTTTTATGGAGTTACAAAAGAGCTTTTTCTTTTATACGCAATAGAGAATCAAAGTTATTTGAAAGCAATGGATATGTCAGAACATTGCGGGTCAAATCTAGTACAAAGTAAAAACTCCCCATTAATAACCAAAATCCCCTATTATAAAATACATACGCATATCCTACCTCATCCAGATGCGGAGCACCGGGAAGGAAATTTGCGGCTTTGATGACTTGTTCCACCTTGCGACTGTGATCATGGATTTTCGCTGCTAAAAACAAAGCAGTTAAACAGGTCCTACAGGGAGAGAAAGAAAAATTAAAAACAAAAGCAAAATTAACTTTATGAGTTTCCAGAAATGATTAACAAGACTAAGCAAATTAAAGTACTGTTGCTTGATCAAGAAAAATTTATCAGACGGAATCTTCAGGTAATATTTATTAGACTGATTTTAAACTAAATGTGTGGCTTTAAGTCCAGGGGCTAGTGTATCATATTTCAGTTCAAATTAGTGTTCTTCATATGTAGCCCTATAACCATAGAGCTATAATATTAAATCTTGCAATGTACCCTTACCTAGAAGCAAGGAGAGTCTTCCACTGAAGAGCTGGGAACAATAAAAACAGGTTTTACCAATGCAGTCAATTAAGGATTCGAACTTTAATAGTGCAAGCCCATTCCCGCCAATGAAGAATTAAAAAATATCAATAATTTGATTTACTATATAAATTACAAAGCTAAAGTTAATTGCATAATACGAATGCGTATAATGAATTTGGAGGGGATGAAGAAAAGAATGCTTGGATACACTTCTCGCATTCCGTTGAAGTGATTATTATTTCTCATAGTCCAATTCTTCCTAAACTTTGTCGGATAGTGGAATGGACCAAATTTTTAAACAAAAATAAATTACATTCGTGAAGTAAATATTACTCGAGCCTGTTCTTTTATTTTTACATTGCACTTTACTTTGAAGGCAAAATAGCTGCAATTTTCGCAATAAACGAGATAGAGCCAGGGATGCCATTTCTCGAGGCACTGGGCCGCACCCATGACCCTTAAAGTAGACAGTAAATAGCATACGTAGTCGAATACTTATAAACCCGAGACAAACGAGTATGACTTACAATTCCATAAACTAGTTTGACCGAATGCCGCTTTGAGTAGTAATGAAGGTGTATGTGGCAGGCAGAGTGGATCCCAAATGATGCAGGTACGTTCTCTTATGCGACATGTAAAGAGTTTGATATCCAGCAATATTAGCTACAAACATTCCAGCCTGTATATTGATAGTGGTTCAAGGGGAATGAAGCTCCTCAAGGCGTCAGCAAGAACTCTATTCCTTGCTTAGACAGTTAGTGTAGCCCGTTTTAGATTAGCCATTGGTCGTGACTTTACAGGATTATCCGTTGCGAATGGCAGATAGTAATTCCAGCCCACTTTGTGATCATGACTGAAGATTACTTCAAAATACGCCCTGCTGTACAAAATTACGATTTAAATGTTATCTACTGCTTTGGATGATCACTATTTTATTGGGCTGCTCGTCAACTTATGCCCAAGATGTTGGAGACTAACATGGCATAAAAGTTACAATGCAAGGTGAATCCATAGTGCGGTTTTATCAAAAAGAAAAGCACCCAGACTTACGATATCAATGAAAATTGTTTAAGTTATCTACAAGTGCTTACACTGGTGTATAACCTTTATAGCAGTGCTCCAAGCTTTATCCCCACGGACAGATTAACGTTTGATAAATTTTCCGTGGCCCACTAAATATTGAACATCGATTCGTTATATTTTAGAATGTTTTGATTAAATAACATCTTTTAATATGCTTTGAAATAAAATACAGATCCACAAAAAATGGAAAGTGATCCAACATAGCATATAAAGCTATTTCCATGGGGGAATTCGCACAGACCCGAGAGAAACAGTACAGTAAATAAAAGGGAAATGAATATTCCTTTCACCAGGCGGTACCATTTGATCCAAGAACCGGTAACGGTCAACAGGTTGGGAGCCACTGCTTCATACGATCTGTATTCACCGACATTTTGGATTTCTTTGCATGCAAGAATTATATTACTAAAATAACTGGATGAAACTTATTCGCGAGCGTGTGATACAAGATATTATGCTCGTCATAAAGCAGGCACATTTTCTATAGATTTTGAAAGTTTTAATGTATCCTTCGGGTCAAAACAATTTCTTCAGTGCACAAAGGCGGTGCTAAATTCTTGCGGAATAGGAGTTTCTTTTTAATCTTTAAATGAAATTTCATATGCATACCAGGAAAAAATTGTGGTATTACAACCGCTTTATTAAACATCTCCAACCAAGGAAATCATGGCGATTCTGAATCAAATACTCAAATGAAATTTTTGGAAATCTCACTTGGCTCAAAACTGCGTTATATACGGACTGCCCTTCTTGCAATAGTTTAGTCGGTCATAATCTAAATAAGAGATCGTACTAATATATTATAAAAGGATTCCAAGCAAATTTCTGTAAATACTTTTCCGAAGAACTGAATACTTAAGTAAATATGAATACTTACATTTCTGAATACATCTGTAAAAGAACAAATCATAAAATCTATGCATGTACATAATCTCTGTATTAATGACTAGTAGAGATCTAAATTTGAGTTAGAGGACATGTATATTATACAGAAAATTTATAGTTTCACGCATTATAAAGGTCCATAAAACAGTCTGATCACATAATGCAAGTTTCTATTAAATCAAAATCCTTTTGGAAGAGGTCCAGGCTTAGTAAAGAAAAGGAATACGGTACTTGCGTATTATCGTAACCTGTTGGCGACATTATGAAATGAAGAAATACGCAAGTACTAGGAATACTTTCCTTTAAGTAGATACTGTAGAAATTTTAACTCTTAAAACTTTAAGGAATTATTCCTCATTTCCACGAATTTATTACAAGTACTACAATTAGTTACTCCCATACAGTTTAATATAACAGAGTCAAAAACACTTAAATATGCAAAACTCAAGCACTTAGATATCCTTTAGATTAATTCTGCTTGAAAACTTATGGCATTTATATCCAACTCAGTTTATTCGGACTCGTACCTTATTTTTGCGATTTAGCCATCACTACACAAATACAAATCCTTTGAAGAAAAATGATCCAAATGTTCGCTTTAAAATTTGTAAATATGAAGACATTTGAAAAAATTTGATTGCTCGAAGGCAACTAAATATAATTCAGAAGCAAACTTTTAATCAAAGTTACCTTTACAGAAGCATTTTAAAACAACTACCAAACGATTACTTCAAGACTAGGTTTAATAGTTCAAAAACTGGATTCTCTTGCATCTATAACACCCTTTTAATCTCAAAGGTGGTCAATTATCGTAAAAACTTCTATAGCCATTCTCTACTACCGAGAGAAATATACCTACGAAATTTCAAGTATAATTAGGTAAATGTGAATATTTATAACGGCACTTAATCCCTTCAAAACCCTCGAGGGGTGTTCATTTTTCCAAAAATTTTTGTAGAGGATTTCTGCTAAACGAAAGGAACATGTCAGTCAAATTTCAAGTTTGTAGGACTAATAGTTCAAAATCTGGAATGTTTATCTCTAACGACCTCTCGAAACCCCTTCCCCATTGTGGTCAATTTTCGCAAAAGCCATTCTTTAAGGAACTACTCCATAAAAGAAATTGGCCAATCAAATTTCTAGATCTAATAATTAAAAACTGGAAACTGACGCCCTTTGATCGATTTTCGCAAAATCCAATTTATAGCGGATCCATTCCATGAAAGGAATTTGCTTACCAAATTTCAAGACTGTACACCTAATGGTTTAAGAAAGTAAACCAACACCCCTTGGGCTTCATTTTCGCAAGATCGGTTCGACAAAACAAAAATCTCAAAATCGACACGAAAGTAACATGTCTACTGAATTTCAAGTTTGTAGGTTTAATAGTTCTAAATACACAGTGATTAGAGAGTCTCTTGTATATACACGTCAAAATTCTAAATTCTTTTAAAAATTGTTTTTGAAAAATAGCCAAATTCTTTTTCAAATTGATAAACTGTATACACGAGGAAGTTAACAAGACATCAAGGAACCAACTTCATATCCTGGTATTTGGCGCGATTAAGAAATCGTGCCAAGTAGTTTTTGTTGGCGAGTGACATGGAATCCAAGATTTTGGCCTAGCAATAACAAACAGTGGGGGAATTTTGAACTGCTTTGAAATGCAAATAAAATAATCAGTCGAATTGTCAAGAATATGTAATTAGTTATATTGCATAAAATAAAATTTACATATTAATTGAATTATATAATTATGGTTATACATAAAAAATAAATATATAATAACCGATGACTTCGAATATTCCAAGACTTCAAGTTCATTTCATGGATTTCATCGAACAAGGAATATTTAAAAATCCATTGCTTAAAAGTAAAACAAAGCGCAATTTGTAGCAATAAAAGAACACAGCCTTTGTATTCATTAAAAATAGCCCGATACTCGCCAACAAAATTATAAATATCCAAAAAACGCAACAGAGGACTGAAGCAGTCAGCTTAAAGAATGATTTCAATGGAAAATTTCCAATTTTTTTAAAACTAATCCAATTAAAAATAGTCCTAAATTAATAGGGTAAGAACTAACCATTACCATGGGATGAACCTGGCTACAGGAGATTAATGAATTTTCGGTACCATAACCCGCCCTTTTTTACGTTAACTTTCTTGAATAAAGCAGTCTTTGGAATGAATTTGTTTTCCCAATATTCAGAACACATTTTAGCTGTTCCTTCAACCGACATTAGCCGTTCTTCCAATACAGAGCACACTTAAAATTAGTTCTTTCGCCATCAGAACAATACGGTTTTCGTATAAATATTGAAGAATGTGTTAGTAAATCAATTAAAAGGCGTTGCAAGTTTTGAAGATTCAAAAAACCCTACCTGAAAATCGTCATGCATTCCAGAGCGCCAGAAACAAACCGCCGATTGCATATTTGCCTTCCTTTCATCAGCTTTTATATGCGATACGTAAAAGCTGTTGCCAAAAACTAAGCAATACTTTATAACTATTTAAAAGGTACAAAAAAAAAATTCCGTTGATAAAAAGAAAAATTTGAGTAATGCATAAAAGATGTATGAAAAGATACTTTATTAAGTTTCCTTAATCCTGACACTAAATTTAATCTCTATCTTTGTTTCTTATTTCAGATGATATAGCTACTTTACATGGAATTAAAGACCTCCAGCGAGTCCAATGAATAGAGTCTTTTAAAATCTAATGAGCAGTGAAATTCAAACATTTAAGTATATGAGCTGGAGTGACCTAATCTGCTTTGCCCCAACGAGATCCTCCAACCCCTCTGGAAGGCAAGAGTTTTGATGTGTTTACTCAAAAAGCGTAAAAGAGCTGTCTGCTGTTTTCTAGGAATATTGAGTTGTTGATACTATGTCACAATTAACTCCTTTCAGTGAAGCTTCAGACTTCGCAGTTGGATCGTTACGGTGATCAACTAGCAGTGGACGTGTCGCGGGTTCGAGTCCTGGGTCACTGAAGACCCTCCTCGTAGAGGGTGCTGACGTAAGTTAAATCTGTTCAGACTCTATCAAGGCTCTCACTTATTCCAATAGTAGTTTGCTTTTCAAATTCATTTTGTCGGAGGAACAATTAATGGTGCTGAGTGAGTGAGTGAGAGATTATTAATGTCACACAATAAAGTAACACGGGCCCAATGACATCGACCTCTTTATTTTGAACCTCGATCAACTGACGAGGTGACACCTCAGTTGGCACCCCACTCTCCAAACTCCTTCACCACGCCAACGGGAGAAGTTTGAATCTAGACAGTTTTAACGTGCATCAATTCTTTAGCACGGTGGATCTGCAGTAGCACAAGGACTAGAACCCGCGATTCCCTGGTTTCGAGTTCGTGACCAAAACCACAAGACTGCCACCACTCTAAATCGAAAGAGAAGCTCAGCTAACGAGGAGCGAGGAGTTTCTAATAGATGAAGGTGACAACTGTAGAGGGAAATTAGAATCGAAGCTGGAATGTTTACAAGGATTGCAAGCAACATTAGAAATCATTACTATGAAATAATAATGGGTGTCAGGGCCGGCTCTAACAGTTTTGCGGCCCCGGACAAAAATGAAAAATGCCACCCCTATCCTTAAAGAAAAAGAATATTATTAAAAGAGATATAAAAAAAGTTCCTAAATACAAACATATAAAACTTGTATAGATAGTTCTTGCGAACAAAAATGCAGCCTAATATTATAAACACACTCAAAAATAAAATTTAAAGAAAAAAAATTCTGGTTTTTAATGCTGAAATCTTTTTGGTCTATTTTTTAATATCAATTCGTTCAGCTAATACATGTTCTATTGCTAATGTAGTCAAACTATTTATGCAAGATTTACCGCCTATCCGGTATAGTGGTTAGCGACGCTGACTGCGGTGTCGTAGGGCCTGGGTTCGAATCCAGGAGAAGGCACGGATGTTTGTATTGTAATCTTTCCTTTATGTTGTAAGCCCCCGTGTTATACATTGTGTGGTGCAACGGGTTTCTTATTGTTCTCAGTAAGGAAAAAAAGAGCAAGATTTGGTACAAATTCTAAAATTGAAATAAATTTAGAACTTTAATTTGGATTTCTTCTTTACCAAATAAAGCCAAATATGTGTGACTTTATTTCATCTTCTAGATCAAGTGAATTTATATCCAGAGATTCTTTATCGGTAAATGCCATTTTTAAATTTGTAGAGTAATTAATTTAAAGATTTTGAGAGTGGTATCTTTTAAATCATGCGCATTGTATAAAAATTGAAAACAATTGCTATGGGTACTCATTGAATAAAATCTACATTTTAAGGAATGGAATAATCTAATTCAATTAATCTACGTTAAATTTTTTAAAAAAAAATCTACACTATTAAAATTTGAAGGTAAACTTAGGGTACTATGTATGTACATCTATCTTCTCGCGAACCGCACCACGTAGAATCTTGCCGGAGGTACCAAATGATCGAGAATGATCCGAGAAAGCCGTTTTGACCATTTATATTCCGATATTGCAAAGAGATATCAAAAACGTTAAAAAACTGACTTGGGCTCCAACTTTGATTTGTATGCATTGTTGTAACACTGTTATTGTTACAACGATGACAAAACTTGGCGTAGAAAATCGGTTTTCAGACAAACTAGAATTTCATGACTTTGCTCTACTGGCTGTATTAATTTTGTTTGAAAAATAAATGCTTTTAACACGTGATTGACTAGAAATGTTTTATTAAAATCCCAAATTTCTATCGAATTTTTCTTTTGAAAATTCTTTTAAGCTATATAAAGAAAAACCTTTTCATAGGATGTTGTTGACAGCCGGCGCCAACCTGGTCTCTCCACTAAAAGAGTCCTGATTCGGAATCGAAGACAGTTTATCAGAGTCAGAGGGGGAAAGCCCCACAAAATCTAAGAATTTGTCCTGTGATAAAAAAAAATTCCCGAAATCTCCCAAAATTGTTGGCACCAAACAAGGTGCCTAGGATCAGACCTGAATTGTACATAGAATGAATCCCAGTGTTTTTAATTCCTGAACCTTTTTAGGAAAAGATGAATAGTTTTGCAATGTTAAATATTATATCTGTACTATATATATTTTATGTGTATAATGTAAAATATACAGTTATTGGTGTACTATAAAAAATTAAATATGTACGGTACTTTGTGTATATAATAAAGTTATACAATGTTTCTGTGCTTATAAAAATTTAAATCTCTACGGTACTATGTGTATATATAATAAATTATATAATTTGTTTATGTTCATAAATCCTTTGAAATAAACGTTCTACACAGAAGGACGAAAAAACATTCAACTATACAGATGATCTATTACATAGTTTTTCCCCAAAACATTCTAGCCAATTAAAGAATTGATCTGAGTAACCAGACCATGATAACAAAAAAAAGTAATCCATTAAAATTTTTTTGTTGAATATAAGATTAAGGCAGTGTTTGTGTGCCTTACTTGCAAAGAGAGTGTGGCTGGGATGAAAGAATGCAACTTAAAGAGGCATTCTGACACTAAACACGGTGAGAAATACACTGCGTTAGGTCATTTTCGAAGTGGTGAGTGATTTAAAGTCAAAGTTGAACTGTCAGCAGTCTCTTTTCACCAGAGCGAATAAAGGATCTGAAAATTATGTTCGTGTTAGCTACACGAGAGCAGAAAAAAATGCCGAGCTTGGGAAACCTTTCCCACTGAAGAGGCTGTAAAAGAATGTCTTCAGAGTGCAATTGATATGCTTTATCCAACATAGAATCAATCGATATTGAATATTTGCTTGTTTGGTGTGACAATAGAGAGACGTTAGGAGGATCATGTAACAGATATATTCAATAAATTAAAATCCAAATGCAAAAACTTTGAATTTTATTTTGTAACGAGGGATGATTTAACAGATACATCACAAGTAGCCATTTTTATATACAGGTGATTACCAAAATAAGCGAAACACCTTAGATTTATAAAGAATGTTTTATGAGTACGTGTATGACCACCTTTGGCATGTAATACAGCTTAGATTTGCCTAGGAATCTATTCATACAAGAGCTGAATAAGGCTTAGAGGTATATGTTACCATTCTTGATGGAGATATTGTGAAAGTTCTGGTAGAGATACCGGTTAAGGATAACGATTTTGTATTGAAAGCTCTAAAATAGACCACAATGGTTCCATTATATTAAGGTTGGGTGACTGTGATGGTTGATGCTTAATTTCCTCCTCGTGTTTACCAAACCATGATTGGACAAGTCCCACTGTATAGATAGATGCATTACCATTTGGGAAAATTCCATCTGCTGCAGTGCATCATAAGATAGATCTGCTCAGATAAAATTTCTTCATAATTCACCTCAGTGATCGTTCCTTTCAGATGTACGATTAGTCCAACGGAAACCAATGACATGGCTGTTCATACTTTGAGAGTTCGAAAGAGACAACCGCGACCATAAGCTTGGGCAAGTGTCCTCCAAACATGCGCTCATCCTGTTGTAGGAAAAAATCTAAAACACGATTAGTCAGATCACAATGGTTTCTTCCATTCATCAATGGACCAGGTTTCGTAAGTATGACACACTGTTGACGAGATTTGGCATTAAAATATGTGACAGATGGTTTTGGAAATTGTGGCTCTGCCATAAATGTTTTGTTTTTGAGAGTGTCTTTCGTCTATATTCATCGACGTTAGAGAATCTAGACCCTGATTGAGTTCTGCGGTCACTTTTGCTGCAGTTATTCGGTTTTTAGTCGGGCATCTGCTTCAATACCCGTCCGTCTCTTTCACTGAGTGTCTCTTTCCATCCACTAATTTGCTTTGCTGAGCTTCTCTTGCTGCGCTGTGTGTAAGCTGTCATAAGGTTAGACACGAACCTCTAGAAACGTGTAAAATCGGATGTTTCGGGCACATTTGCTCCAGATAGATTGGCTCCTACAATCTGGTCTCTGAAAATATGAGAAGTCCGACATTTTAAGCTTTTGAAAAACGTCTAATGCTTACATAACTTCAATAAAGCTACCACATACTACCAGAATATGTACATTTCTATTTATAAGAAACCCTGATAGTTATTATATTTTAACTTTAATGAAGCGCATTCAAAAATGACATTCTCAGGTGTTTCCATTATTTTGATAGCTACCTGTATATTCGTGAAGTTGATAGATACTTCACGAATTGGCCAGTGTCCTTTTCCACTTAACAGGACAACACTAGGAACAGATTTGAATTCGAGTCTGACACAGACTTGGATAAGTGTGAGTTATACTTTAGTAATATATCGGCAGCTCAGAGTTAAAAGACCACCATTGCGCAATATCTCGGACATCTGGTACAATATGTCTCCGGCCATTTACCAAGGACTTGTGGCATCCATGCCAAGGCGGGTTGAAGCTGTGTTGCGTGCTAAAGGTGGGTCAACTCGTTATTGACAGTCGGTCATAACGTTTTGGCTCTTGAGTGTATCTACTGTACCCCCCCCCCCACACACACACGAACATAGTACGAAATCTATGACTGGAGAAAAAATAGGAGTACCTACATTTCTCAAAAGTGTAAAGATGAAGTGATATGAAGGCAAGTGAAAATTATACTATGATGATCCACCAAGTAAATTTGTGCAGGAAGTCCTTCTCAAGATTTGAACATGTGATGATAGTCGTTATAAAGGCTGTTAATTTTATTCGGTCTACAAAATGTACTTAATCATGGGCAATTTCAAAATTTCTTAAGTAATTTGGAAGTTGAGCATGGTGATGTTGTGTATTACGCAGAATGAGCTGAGGAAAGGTGATTCCACGCCTGTCTTTTTTAAGAGTCAAATTTGACAATTTATGGTATGCTTCATGAAACCCCTGGGTTCCGTGGAACATAATTTGGAGGCCACTGATTTAAATGATTCCACACATTTGCGATTTTCAATGATGCTCAGTGGCATTGCCCGTAATTATCAGACATTTTATTCAAAATCTTATTCAATCAACAATTTTAGGGGCCAATTGGTTTAAGCAATATTAACAGTTCCTTTCTCGACCGTTGAAGAAACATAAATTTTAATGCTGGTATGACTCCACTCTATTAGGCCTACAGCCAAAACTTAAATTCTTCAATAATTCTCTGATGTTTTACCTTGTCAAAATTGGTGGACAAAAACAACGTGTTTGATGAAATTTAATCTTAAATGATTATCAAAATTCGATGAATGAAGATTGTAGCTGCAAGAAAACTTTTCTGGCAAAGCCATTAGAAAATAGACCTTTTGGCAGACCCCCGCTAAAATGGATTGATTGCATCGAAAAAGATCTTATTATTTTAAAGGTTAAAAACTGTAAAAAAATTGCCAAAAGTAGAGATGCCTGGATAAGACCACGGGCCACCCAGGGCTGTTAATCCATTGAAGAAAAAGAAGGCAAAAATTGAGAATTTAAAAAGGAGTTTACCGTTTTATTTGACATCCCGTATATTTAAGAAATATTTAGGTTTGGATATTGCGAATGCTACCAAATACTGATACGTAAAAAAAGGTTTAAGAGATTTAAATGTGTTATAATGAAATAGAAAACAAAAAATGTTTGTTGCAAGCACGTTTTATTTTTAACCTCTTAATTTTTAAGAAAAAACGCTACATATCGTTTTTATTTTTCGTAATTATTGAGTTTTGTCTTGTACTTGGGATGTCATTTTCTTAAGGCTGCATCCTGTAAAAGGCTGGATGCGCTATAAAAAAAATAATGATTTTTATACACAATAAACAGCTCAGCATGACATGTGGGACGATTTTGATAAATATTTCAAACATTTTGTTGAAATATTTCAGATAACTGCTTGCTTGTTTTGAATTATTTTCTCCAAGTATATATCGAGTAGCAGAGCACCAGCATATTTGCGAACTAATTCTTGAAATCATGCGCGGACTGAGGCATATAATCAAATTGACTTCAAAGTCTGAGGAGCATTCCTCGGCATCATTCCTTCTTACCTGATCCGTAACTATGTTTAAATATTTATCCAAAAGACAATTACTCTCCTTTATTTTTATATCTAAATTATCAAATCATTTTACTATCATTTAAATTATTGGATGAATCGTTTGGCTTTTCGTCCCCTATACAGTGTTCTAAATATCCCTTTATTAAATTTTAAATTGTTCTCAAAACTCGAAATAAATTCAATCGCAATCTGAACCATCTTTTTCGCTATCATTAATTCCTATATAATGATAACAGAAGCTTACACAAGAGGGAGGAGAGCTCATCCCCCATAGACCAACAGATTTTTAATTTTTAGCTTAAATATTACACCGCGCGTGGCACTTGCACTTAAGACTTTTTATTTAAAATAATTATGTATACGCACTGGGCGCTGCTGCGCTGCGCTTCGGTTTACCAGTATTATTATTAAATAATCGTCAACAAGACTCATAAATCTAAGCTACTGAATACACTCATGTCCAAAATTAAGGTCACAAACACGTTTTGGGTCATAATTTTAAATTGCCTAAAGAAAACTTTTAGAATTTGTATTTTATATATTTAGAAGAACGCGTAGTACAATATCAACCTTCAGTTTGGGGAAAGAATACGTTTAGCGTTAGTTTTTGTAGAATTACTGGATTGAGACCATTTAAACATATAAGATTTTTTTCCTGCAGTTTTGTGAATATTGCATTAAAACAAACAAGTTAGCCTGTTAGCAGTGAGGATGATCTCTCATAATCGTTTAGATTGTCAGATGTTAAAAATATCAAGGTAACCATATAGTAATGTTATCGCCCATCTTGGCGAAAATAAACAACAACTTAGCGCGTAGACCCAGAATATCAAACTAACACCAAAACTAATTTTGCTCCGTAATAATCAATATTTAATTTCAAAACATTCAGAAGGGTAATATTAATCAGTTGAAAGTTATATTTTGTTTGGGTGTTCTATGTATCTACTCTGAAAGTAGTGTGTGTATTCTTGCAAGGAAAGACTTGATATAAGAATAGTTTTTTTTTTTTTTTTTTTGCTTTTTACTGAAGCAATTAGACTCAACTTGAGTCTTGGAAAGATTGAGGTATCTAATGTGTGAAAATTAGTCACAGTAATATTAGAGAAATTAAAATTCCTAACACACAAATCTTTCCCTCAATGGTGGAACGGCCATAACTCTTATAAATTAAAAAGAATTTTCAGAAAAAAAGGCTATACATCAGGGACTTCCAGCGCCAATAGAGATCCCAAGCTTGATGGATTCCAGTTATAAATTCAATGTGCAACAAAAAGATCTTGAATCGATATTAAACCACGCGATTTCCACGGATTTGAGTCGTGTAGCAGCCCTAGCCATTTTTCTTCGGTACATGTGTATTGTTGCAATTTGTACAAAATTTTCAAAAATGCGTCGTGTTTTTTTTTTGCTCAAATTTTATTTCAAACAAATGAATACTATTCATTTTAAACAAGTTCGTTTTTAATTCACAGCTGTGATAAATTGCTCTCTGATACATCTTTCTCTGATGGGAAAAAAACCCTTACACCAAGAAAAATCTATTGTAGACTAATGAAACTTCGGCAATATACTAGTCCAGGTAGCATGTTTAATTTATTAAAGTTTCAAGATCAACAGGGACATCTTAAGGTATGGGCCAACTGGGCCCGGGCCTCGTCCGCAATAGGGTCCTCTCTCTCGTTCTCGACTCAATCTTAATAAAATAATAATTCGAATAATTTCCACGGTCAAATGTTATTTCCAGTTGTGTTCCCAAGAAACTGGGAATTTCGAACGATAAGTCACCTGGTTACATGTGATGACCATCGTCCACGTAGGGGACTAGGCCTACCATCACTGACGTAGATAGATCTGAAGGGGTCCTGTATCAAAATTCCTTCGGGGCCCTATTTTGGATAAATAGCCCTGCCAGTGGGACTGTAGTTACACATGTTGGGGCATCTGCAGATTGGGGCCCGTATCATTGATACGGCGGTAGCTAGGCCCCTGCCTACCACCATACACCATTGCTCATGCAGTCAGATGGCGGCTGTCGGTCGAGCTGGTTACATTTATTAGTTTCCGCTTATTGTTTGAAGGATAATTTGACAACTTAAGTACTGTTAAGGATCATAAGTGGGGCCTACATTCGTGCAGGGGCCTACTTTTGAGTAGGGCCCAGGGCCTCAAGAAGTTTTAAGAAGTCCCTGAAGATCACAGGCTAATGTAAGCACGAGAAGAGCCATTTCAAATGTGAAACGATAATACATTCAAAACCGGATAACCATCAGAATTTTAAATGAAAACATCCTGTCATGCATATGTGTCGTACAATACCGAATATTTGTTCGTAGGATGGAATTGCATGCATGTTGCTCTTGGTCGGTCAATATAAAGTTCTTTAATTCTATTTGGGGATGATGCTGTTGTTGGTGTCCAATGATGTAACATTCGTGTTCGATTGGAAAAAGATCTGGTGATCTAGCAGGCCAAGATAACACTGACACTCTATAGAGCATGATGGATTCTATGGGGTATGAAGGGGTTCATTATCCTGTTGAAAAACATCCCTCGAATGATGTTTATAAATAACTTTGCAGCAGCTTGAATCGCCAGACTGACGTGCAAGTTTGCAGTCAGAGGGTGTGAATAAACACGTTCGAAATCCTGCAATCCAAGAAAATTGTTCACACCAGACCATAACTCTACGTACAGACCCAGTGTATCTGAGCCGCCAAAAGATTGTTTGCAGACGCTGACCTGGCCTTCTTTAAATCAACGTACAGCCCTCACTGGCACAAAGACGGAAACAGCTTTGATCAGACAACACAAGGTATTGCCGCTCCACTCTATAATTATCTCTGGCATGACATCACTGAAGTCGAAAATGTCAGTGATTGAAGCTAATGATATGAGTGCTACATGGCACCCGGCTGGGAGCTATTTCTCAAACGACTGATTTTTGCTACACTTCATTGTCTCTGGTGTCTATAAAAACAGTAATTTCTGCTGTAGATGCACTACAACTTTTCCCAGCAATGTCGTGAATACAGCTATCTTCTATCAGTGGTAACCCGCACGTAGTTGGACCATGGTTTTCTTGAGGTAGTGTCTGTCAAAAATCCTGATCAGTGGGTGCATTTATTACACATTAGAAAGACATTGAATATTATAATGTGTGTTCAGAATGTTTTTGCTTTTGGTTAAAACGATGTTCCATAAATCATAAAATAGTAAATGAATTTTAATGTTGCTTGTTACTAGATAAAACATGAGATACATTGTACCACGATATTCTGTGCAGATAGGTAAACAATATGCAGAGCCAATCCTAGGGTGTCGGCCGCCCACTTGCAAAGTCCTAATTAAGCGCCCCTCTTCAGAATTTTTCATATTTTGACTAATACTTAACGTTGTCATTATAAACTCATTTACTTGTATTAAAGTAAAACATTAATAAAATGTAAATACAATTCTAAGTGCAGAACTTTTTTTTTATTGACCAGCTTTATGTCATATAATATCGACAAAATACTTTAATTAAACAATACGCAAACAAAAAAGACAATTTTTGAAATAAAAATAGACATTTTATAATTAGAAATACAAAATAACTATATTTACTCAGAAAATATAATTCAATAAAAAAATGAGTTCTTGCGTGGGGGTGTAAATCGACTTCAAAATTAGGTAATTTGATAATTTTTGACGGTATTGTGAATCTTGAGCTCTAATTAAATATTAAAAATAAATTTTAAACTATCCGCCCTTTTGGATATAGAAAATTTCATTTTTTAACAGGATAATGACTCCAAGCGCACTGCTCTCAATGTACGCCACTGGTGTCTCTTTAACCGTCCCAAAGTTCTGAAAACACCTCTTCAATCAGTTTATTTAGCCCAGTAGAACATATTTGGTGAGAATTTAATTTAAAAAAAAGGAAAACACAACATGTAAACACATAATGGGAAATAAAAACAATAATCACAGAAACATGGAGGAAAATCGGTGCAGAAATTACAAAAAACTGATTAAATCTGTACCTCGAAGTTTAAAAGTTGTTGTAGATACTAAAAGATATCCTACTAAGTAAAAATCAAGAAAAAAAATATTTAAAGCTATGCTGATATTTTTTGTTAAGTGTACAAAGACTTTTGTGGCATAATTTTTCAGTAGCTTTTTGATTATTAAAAATGGCTTTTTGATTATTTTTTAAAATAATAGTTATACTATTTTTAAAAAATTGGTTACGTCATTCTATTAAGAACAAGTTGTAGGTATCACAAAAAACTACAATTACAATATATTAATTTTTATTAGTCGAAAACATTACATTTTATCGGGAAATTGCAAGTACACGAACACCTTTGTGGTCTACTGTATATGTTGGTGGCACTTAAAGAGGTTAAAGTCGTATTGTACCTTTAGCGTCAAAGTATAGTATTATTTAATTCAAAACTTTTTTATTGTTTCGAGAGAGGGGGTGCGATGAAAATTATGATTGAAGACTGGGTCGCAAATATTGAAAGCTTGAGAAGCTCCGAACTAAAGAATTAAATATAAATTTATGAACTTTTTTTGTATTAAAATGCTTTGTTTTACATAGGGGCCTAGCTTACTGGAAACTTTTTTGAAAAACAAAGCATCATCTGTTTTTTATTATTTTTTAAACAAAATGTAGTGGAATTACTGCCTGTGCAGAATAGTCATGGTTCGACGGGGCGACGTTAGTCTGAGAAATGTTTGTTTTGATTACAAATTCATGACTGCTCAACGGTTTCGAACAAAAGACAGCCAGCAAACCCTTTCACAGATTTTTTCAAATTAGAAGTTAATGCATATTGTCTTCGTAAGGTGATCGTGGGAAAAATGCACTGATGTATGCGAACGCTTAGGCCCCAGTGCTTTAAAAAAAGACAAAACCTCACAGGTTGTTTATAAGATCTATAGTGTGTACACAACTGCATGTATCATTTGCTTCTAAAAAAAGTGCAAAACCCCTTTGTTTCTTCTGTTTCTGAAAACTTTGGTGATTGTCCTTCCACGTCTCATTTTTTTCCCCCAGCGCATTCTCACAACGCCAATACGACCTCTACCTTCAGTCTTCAAACTGTGTTCCACCAAGCATATCCAGGGGCTCCACAAGTCAAAATAAAAATTCGAAAAGCAAAAGTAAACATGAATGCAAAATAGATTACATCACTAGAGTACCTAAAATCGTGTTTCTCAAAGAGGGTCCCACGAGGAAACTTTAAACATAAACAGTCTTTTTTTCAGTAATTTCCTGCAGTTTTTATTATGATATAAAAAAAAATGTTAAAACATTTTTTCTTTATATGTACTACCCAGATTATAAGCATTGTGTTGCTTATGTGATCCAGGGTTCCACAAAATTATTTTATACTCGCTAGTGCTATGTTTTTTGAACACCTAACACCTGTAAAATAATATTTCTCAGAGGAGAAAACTAAGCTAGAATGCGTAAATCAGAAGGCTTGCCAATGAAGGGGAGGGAACAACTTATTGACATATCAACTGATTCAACGTTAAAACTTACATTTAAACAGGAACAGCAGCGAAATGTACAGAATACATAGATGTTTCACACACAGTTAAAAACATTTAAATACCCTTTTGAGCAACGTATTTATGTATAAACATTTCTCTGGACTTATGTGGCAACAAAAACAAAATGAAAAACAAATTCATGCAGAATGTGAAATGTGACTGTAGGCAGCTTCAATAGACCTAAATTCCCACATTTGTGTTTAAAAAAAAACCACATACTCTTGTTACTAAATATAATACAAGGGTTGAAATGACACCCACTGCGTAAATTAATGCTATAAATGTCACGTTTCTCAAACTGTGGGTCGGCCCCCCCCCAGAGGGGCATAATAACTCTACGAGGGGGTGCGTGCATATCGAAAAGTATAATTCTATGTGAATATTGAAGTGTTTTTCAAACAGGCTTTGTAATGAAAATTATTTAATCAAAATGAGATGCAAGACTTTTTCTCGAATATTTGTATACCAAATATAATTACAAGAAACTACCTTTTTCTTTAAGTGTAACATTTTTACTAAAAAGGAAAATGGGTGCTATTAATGAGCCTTGTAAAACCATAAGCAAAAAGAAATCACTTCTTTCCTCTATTTTGTTTTCTAAATTGTAAGGCTATTATTAAATTGAAAACTTTAAATTTCCCCAAATGCATATTGAATTTAAACACTCCTATGTCTTGGGTAATATTAACCGTATTAGATATTTTCGTAGAGCAGCTTTGGCAAAAATCAATTTTGAGACGCCTTTGTTAAGTATCAATACACAGTGTGAAATTGCCAGTGTCGCTGATAAGCAAAAAAAAACTTTTCTATTGCAGTATAGCCAGCTCTGTCACGAACTTTGCTATCAAATGAAGGATTGTACGTTAAAAGTAGACATTAATAGATAATGTATGTGAACCAACAAACTGTGCACTAAAAAAAATTCTGTTTTTATTAAGCTATGCTCTGCTATTGGGAAATCGAGATTTTGATTGGGATTTTGATTTTGATTTTTCGATAACTATTTAAAATTCAGCATATTAATTCAACGTATTATAAGTTTTATTTTTAGAAATTGTACAAAAATTTGCTTGATTGATAGAACTATGCGGCCGCCCTCGTGCGGTGCACCTGCTAGGATCGGCCCTGACAATATGGAAAGGTAACAAGCGTTGCCAAACGACAACAATGAAATCAACAAATTAGTTCTCTAGCCACACCTACCAAATTTTTCTGTAATATTGAGAAAAGAACATTAATCTTTTTTAGCACTATTATACTACCTCCTTCAAGCTTAGCAAGCTGTTAATAATGGCTCCTTGAAGTCTTTCTGGACTAACATCGACTCACTACGTCAAATCTCAACGATAAATAACACTCGCGAACTTTATAGAGTGCATTTAAAGTACACTTGATTCGCATCTTCAAAGTAGCGCAACTAGCACCTAAAGCGAAATTTGAATCAAAGTCATATTTTAGATGTAAAAAAAAAAGAAAGAAAGAAACGCCTACCACATTTCGTTGATTTAGCCAACTTCATGGTAATTTGATTTTTACTACCATCAGTGTATTTTACTAAAGATAAATGAAATAAAATGGAGTTATATGTGATAAGATATGTGTCTAGTTCAAAGCGAACTATTTCAAGCTAGTTGAATTTAGGCCTGAATAGCAAGATAATAAAAGCGGTTAGATTATTAAAAGCGAAATTCGTGATACGAATGAGGGGGAAAAAAGACTACAATACTGGAGGCAACTTCCCTTGTGAAACAGATGGACAAATATGCAACCTCCCTAATGACCATGATTTGAAATACCATACTCCGACAATAAATACTACTAGCAAATTATTCTAAGTTGAGTGTGAATTTTATGAAAAAGATCCAGTCTACTAAAATCTCTAGAAAATTGTATCCAAAATTTCATAAATGAATTTGGAAAAGTGGAACAAGGAGCAATTGATTTATCAGGGCTTTCGTTTGCAGAGGAAGCTGGACAAGCTTGTAAGCAGCAAAAGAGCAAAATTATTTTCGGTGAAATTAAAGAAGTCGGTTAAGAATTTTTGAAAGAAAGGGAAATGTCAGCCATTTTATGTCATATGCGGTAAGGCCAGAGCTGAACTATCCTGAAGAGTGAGATTTATGAAACTGTTGTAGAACACTCCAATGTATTTTTTACGAGAAATTATTCTAACGAAATTAAGAAGAAAGCTGCACGAAATCTAAAAGGAACTAAGAAAGGTGATAATGAATCTTTTAATTTTAGCTATATGAATTAGATAACTTTTTACTATTTTTTAAAAAAAAGAATAAATGAAAACCTTACTAGGATTTATCGAATTGCAAAAGAAACGTAGAGATACTTTTGAAAATATTTCTAAAAATTCCGATATCGAAAGCATTAGGCGAGAGACCTTTTTCATTTTTAAAGATTGTTAACAATTATTTAAGAAGCTCTATGGGAGAGAGAAGACAAATTGAACAACATGGCCATATTATATACAAACAAGACGTTTTGGACAAAATAGAAACGGCAAAAATAATTGATGAATTTGCCAAAGAAAAATCAAGAAGTAAAGTTGTATATAGCAAAATTGTATACTTTTTAGTAAGGTTTTTAATTTTTTTTAAACAGAGTTTTTTCTTTAGCCGTTAAGTTTTATTAATAGCAATGTATTAGATTTTGGGAATTTAAACTCAGCGAATCTTTTTATTATTTTAGTATTTTGACTAGAGTCCACGGGCCTCAAACCTTTTACCGCCAGGGGCCTCCAACTAACTTAATCCTCTTCTGCCTGTGACATTTAAAATAAACAGTATATGGCATGCATTGTCAAATACTCGTACAAACGGTCATTTGAAACAAACGTGCACGACTCATAAATCTCACAAACCTTTACGCAAACCAGCTCGAATGACGGCAGCATTTCGACCAAATGATTTGACTGATCGTTTATGATATTAGACCTAGCCATGGTCTACAATGGTCATCATATAACGATAATGCCACTGTTGCCAGCTAGTATGTGATTTGAAATTCCTTATTTTCCACATAATATGTTTCAGAATAATTTTCGAACATTAAAATTCAGGTCATAATCTTATTAAGGATGATTTGAAACAAAACGAGGCCCCCACTGAGGGTGAGGCCCTGGGCCCTGACCCAGTTGGCCCATGCCTTAAGACGTCCCTGGCGGTTGCCTCATCTCAAAAGAGACACAGGGCTCAACTACATACAAAAGTCTTAGAGTATATTTTTAAATCACTGGGAAATTTTCAAGATTTTTTTTTTTTTTAATCTATGCAATTTTTTTATCACTCAAAATTTTCTCAATTTCTATTGCGCCTTTCTGCTACCAGATGGAGACACGATTAGCTCATATCTATTACCGATGCTAAATGTGTTTCTATTTCGGTTTTCATTTCTGAATGTTTTTCTCGGCTTCCCACCCGCCCCTCTTGGTAACTGATTTTCGTTTAAAAATTTATTTCTGATTATAGTCAAAAAATTTTATTGATTTTGACATTTTTTGTCGCATTTTGTTTCACTTCTATAACTGACCTGTCTGGATATAGCGATTGTTTTGTTCCTGGCATTCCCACCGAACTCGAATTTCCTTTTGCGAAAATTGTACAAATGATCTCAAAATTTTATTTTAAATAAAAAGTTGTAAATGATAAAGAAAATATGCAACCATTTTTTATGGTTGTATAATTTCTTTTCGAGTTCTTAAATTCTACTTCAAACTGATCCTTTATTCGCCCGCTCGACCAATTACAGAGCGTGTCTTTTGTTGTTCACGCCCACATTAGGCTTTTCTCTGGAACAAGGGAGAATAAACCAATGGGCTCAATTCATGTGACGACACAATCACGTGAGGAGGATAGCATGTGACTATGTTTACGTTTGTTTCCCGCTTAACTCAGACCAAACACTTTGTTTATTATGGCTACGAGTATTTTGTTTCTGCATTATACCCACTAAAATTTCGTATTTAACTAGATATGGTTGCTCGATCACTCTAAAAGATAATATGATTGAAGGAAAAAAATCTTTTTTTATAATATCCCAGTATAAATTCAAGTGTTTTGTAAACATGATTCAGAATGACGAAGCATAAAGATTTTATACCATCTCCTCGCTAGTTATTTTATTCTAACCACTTTGAATATGCTTGTTTTCAATACCAACCATTTAGAAATCGTCGCCAGCTAAAACAGAGATTCCTACAATATTTGTGTTTACAAAAGAAACTTCTAAAAGAATTTTGAACAGATGTCTTCAGAAATGCTTCAAAGTAAATTTTTGTTTATTTTAAATTAAATTATACTGAGAACATACATAAAAAGATAAAATATATTTAGTTTCCTTAAATTTTACTTATTTTACACATCTTCAGAGTAGTTAATAGAGATATTTCTGTATTTAATTATCTAAAATAAGAATACAAAAATCTAGTATATATATGTAACCATATATGTCATATAAAAACAAGTACTATATGTGTAATGTATCTTACTAAATAATTTTACATTCTCATGGGGAGAAAAAATTTCGAAAAGCATTCACTACAGAAATGGAAAAATATCTTAATTTGCTACAGGTTCACTAATGTTTATACTTGATGAGAATCAAATACCACTTTCAAACATTAGAAATAAAAATAAAGCGAGAGAAAATTTTAGAAATTCTGCGTAATTTGACCTTTTTTAAACTATTAAATCTGTGGTTTAGGAGATGATTTTCTTAATTTTTTTTTTTACTGTATAATTTTATGCAACGTTTTCAGAATATTTATTGTATATAGTCTGCGTTTGTACTCTCATAATGTTATTTTTAGTGTGGCCGATTATAAGCGGAGATAAAATCGGTGCATTTTTGTGATCGGCTCTTTTCTTTTGAATTTTTACTGCTTTGATCTTCTTTTCTAGTGACACGATTGCGATGCTTAAATTCCCCAGAGGAGCGGTGTGGAGAACAGTAGTGCGCTTTTGAAATCTGATGTTGCTATCAATTTTTTCATGAAATTATCTTAATAAGACTCATGATTTACAGAGGAAGTTCTTCAGTGAATTCACGAGCATGTTTATGATTGTTGTCTTGGATATCAAAAATAAAGTCCATCGGGCTAAGAAGAGGGAAGGGATTTTAAATTTTTTGAAGAAAAATTTAGTATATCTTCAGTTGGGACTTGAAGAAAAATATAATTTCCGAAGTTTTATTTTTGTAGAGAGAAGTAGTGGAGGGAGACGATATATATATATATACGTGTATATGTGAATATATATATATATATATACGTGTATATATGAATATATATATATAGTGTAATAAAAATGGAAGAAACCAAAAAAGTCAATGGACTAAAAAGGATACCTATTATGATTTCTAAAGCTGTTACTGAATTAAGACCAGCAAATTTGGGTTATATATCTATCTATATATATAAAGGAGAAAAGCGACTCACTGACTGACTGACTAATCACGATATCTCCGGAACTATTCAACCTACAGATATGAAAATTGGTTTTTAAACTATTAGACGTACAGTCTTGAAATTTGGTAAAAGATTCCTTTCGCAGAGTAGAGAACCGCTACAAAATGGATTTCGCGAAAATTAAACCACAAGTTTCATTTCGGGGGATTAAGGGGCGTAATGGATATAAGTATTTCCGTTTTTTAAACTATTATACCTACCTGCTTGAAAATTGGTGGGCATGTTCCTTTCATGGAACAGAGTTCCATTAAAACGAAAATAAACCCCAAGGAGGGTTGCGAGAGGTCACGGGGAATTATGGGGAAAAAATCCCGTTTTTGAATTGTTAGACCCACATACTTGAAATTGGTTAAGCATGTTTCTTTTGTTGAACAGGGATCTACTAAGAATGTATTTTAGGAAATCAACTCCTGGGGGAGCATGGGGTTACTGGGGTGTATTGACACAAAAAAAATTTCCTTTTTTCGAAATACAAGGTCTATAATAGGGGAATTTGGTTTGCATTTTCCATTTGTTAAATTGAAATCCGTTAAGAACGGTTATATTGGAGAACGTTTCTCAACGGAATCACGGTAGGAATTGATAATAAAAACTTCGTTTTTACTCTATTAGACTTAGACTTAAAATTTGTCTTGCAGGCTTATGGAGTAGAGTTCCACCAAAAATTGGTTACGCGGAAATCCACTTGGTTATAGGGTACGAAGGTACAAACATCCTTCTATACTTCAATTTTTAAAATTTTTAGAAAATACAAATTAGAAGTCCTGTTCTTTTTTTATATCAAGAGTCGAGAGTTACAGGTATATATATATATATAAACAGTATATATTTATAAAACGTCATGAAATACCCAGCGAAGCGGGCGGGTAACGGTTAGTATATATATATATATATGTGTGTGTGTGTGTGTGTGTTTTGTAGCAATTTTTAAATTCCGTTTTTTTTCTCCTTCATCTTTATATCTATGGTTGGGCATGGTACGCTCTTGAAAAAAATAACGGATTGCTTTAAATATGTTACTAGTTTGAGTAGTGATGTTAAGGCTACACAGTGCCCGTTTTAAAGACAGTAATATTGAAAGTAATTTGTGTTTTCTTTTTAGATTATATTATTAAATTTATTCTTCAAATAAAAAATGTTTTACCGGTCTTAATTTTAAAAATTACAAATTTTTCTTGTAAAATACTCAATTTTTAAAGTCTTTTAGTTATTTTCAGTGATTTCTGTTTCTTAAGATTATTGAGAACAAAAGTTAGTATGGATTTGAACATTTCAAACTAATATTCCCTACTAAAAATTCCTTGTTGAATTTTAATAATTATTTTTACAGCTATGAAAAATATATCAAATTTTTTAAAACTATTAATTTAAGATTTTTAGAAAAAATAACTAGTGCTCTCAGACCGAAATCCATACTAACTTTTAAAGAACATATATATATATAAATTCTACAAAAAATTTTCAATATTATCTTGAACAGAAAAAATCTTTGGAAGAAATATATCCTCAAAATTGAAAAGTCTGAGAAAAACACAGTTAGTTTCTAAAGGCATGAAACAAAAATTAATAATGCCTCTAAAGATCTAATTAAAAAAAAATGTTTTTATCCAAATTATGTACATTGTATCAAAAAACACTACTTTAATTAAATATGTTATATGAGGATATATTTTTTTTTATATTTAAAATATGTTTTACATAAAATTGATAGCATTTGTTATATATATACGATGACAGAGATTACTCAGCCTAATCTTATCATGATGCTTTCAAAAAAGTTTTGAAACACTTATAAAAATAATAATGATACAAACTGAAATTAGAAACCCCCAGGTTTGTACGTATAACATCTAATTTTTTCTCAGTTTTAAGTCGGTGCAATTTAAAAAGTTTGATTTTTATTACATGACTTGAAATTATTTTACTATAGTGTTATAATACATTTTGTAATATCATGGATAAATTCAGTTATATTTGTGTATACGGAATACTTGAACTCAATAAAGTCTCATTGTAGTATCAGCTGAAAAAAGGCTGATTTTAAGTCATATAATTTTCAGTAGTATTCCACCTCTTCCAAATATTGTCTTTTAGTAACACAAGAATGTTTTGAGCTCGGCAATTTCTCAATAGGAAAAAATTAATGAAAGCAAAAAAAGCTTCTAAGGTTTTTAACTATGTGTAAAAACACAAATATTTCTCTTTAAAAATTAAAAACCTCGAAACATAACTGAACAGAAACGATTTTAGTAGTAAAAGTAAGAGTTAATAGCTATTTCACTGAACGAACCGATTTTTCTCCCAAATATCTCTCTTTATATACAAAAAAATTTCATGATGCTGTAAAAAATTTATTTCAAGGTTTTTTTTAAGGTGAAGTTAACAAAAGAAACTACATCTTTTTTACAGAATGGAGCAAACTCACAGTTTGGACAAATTTACATTTATGATAGGGAGGCTTTGCATGAACGTGCAAAAATAGTTAAACGTGACGATGTGTTACAAATTTTACAGCCAATTGTGAAGAAAAAACCGTATGAACTACATAATACAAGGAAATTACAGTTTTACAATTTGAGCTGTGATAGAGTTGCATAATTTGTACAATGGGAGTTGGTCCGCGATTAGGCAGATAAGGGAGGGGGCGGTACCTCCTTCCAGTTTTTAATTAAACTTTTAAGAATGGAAAAATGCTTTAAAATGATTGCTAAACTAATCACTCTCTCTAAACTGTCGAATATTGAGATTGTCAACTCTCAGAAAACTTCAAATATATTAAAAACTGATTGGTTATCAGACTCCCTTAACCTTTTCAATAGAATTTTTGCTATTCCTGGTGGGCGCAGTAGCTTAGTGGTTATGGTCACGATTTCATGTCTGGAGTGTCATGGGCTCAATTCCTGTTGCCACTAAAGACCCTCCGTGTAGATGAGGCCATTCCTCCCAATTATGTGGTAGTTAGAAAGAGGGATGCCAGCTCAGGTGTCATTCTCGTTACTCGACCGAGGTTGAACATTACGAGGTTTGTGATCAATAGCCCTCTTGTTGCTTTATAGAGCGACACTAATCTCTCTCTTTCTTTTGCTAATCCTGCTCCAGGCACATAAATTACTTTAATAAACCCTGTAAAAATTTTCATTTATAGTTAATCTTTTATCTTCAAAATTTACATATCTAATATTGATTGAATTTTTTTCCTAATGGGAAATTTGAAGAGTGCAGTCCATTTGTACGTAGCTGCTTTAATTTCGGAAAGGACTTCCTTTCCAAATACAAAAATAACTTATTTTTGAGATCTGTGCATAATTCTCCGTTTTACGAATTTTTTATTCTGCTTATGTGATCCATTAGCACAGAGTAGTAATTACTTAACAATTCGATTAAAATTTTCCATTATATTCCATTACATTAAAACTGTTTAAATGTAATTTTATAGCAAAAACATGAAGAAAAATTACATTTTCAAAACATTCTCTTTTCATTGAAAATACTTCTATGTAATATTTTTTCTATGTATATATAGTTAGGATTTTTCTTTACAGAGCCTGAATTAAGATTTTTGAAACATTCACATTATTTTTAGAGTTACTATTGAAATAACAACCAGGCTTCTTCATAAAAATTTCGCTACTTTATTAATATAAGTCCACTTCTAAATTATACCTTCTAAAAAGTCCAGTTGAGGTAGGGATTCTTGGGAGCTTCCCAAATCGATAACAAAAACTAAACTTTCGTAACATCAAGAATTATTTTGAAGATTGTCGAATTTTAGATATCCATAATAATAATGTTTACGATAAATTTTACATCTCGCTATATTGACATCAATAGGAGTATTGTAAAGTTTTCATATGCAAGAGTATATTTTTTTTATTCTTGATTATTTTATTTTTCATGTTGTATTTTTACATTTCTGAGAACTTTTGGTACTCCAAATACTTTATGTTCCAGTAAAATGTTCACATTACTTTTTATCAAAATATGATTGTAGTCAAAAATATTTTTTAGTGACTGGCAACTAGATAAGCTTTATAGCAGATCTTTGCTCGGTGATACATTATTATGGTATATGTATTATCGATAGAAAGTTACCATAAGTTGTGTATTTGTGTTAGAGAGTATTTGGTTATAAGTTTGGTGTAGTGGATAGATTTCCAGAGCTTTGGTAGCTCCTTCAGTGTATTAGTAGTTTTGAATTGATATACTGTCTCAGTTCCATACTTTGGAATATTATTGTTCCAATTGATTTGTGAATTTTGAATTCAGTTATTTGCTTTGAGATATTTTGTTTGAGATATATTGTTTTAGGGAAAGGTTATAAAATGAATCACAGATTCGGTGGTTCAAATTACGTGTAGGTAATACTGTTGGTAATAGGGTGAACTCCTACAAGACTAGAACTTTCTGGAATTCAGATTTCATAGGGCATAAATATTTTTCAAATTATAAATATGAAAACAACATCTCTAAGATTAACATAATCACAATTATATTCCTTCTCCTTTAAACCTACATGAACAAATTAACTTCCACAATTCTAATTATTAACTATGATACTATACAAGATCAATACATAAATTATTTTCGTTATAATAAGTGCAAATAATAGTAGATGTAAAACTTGTCCCAATGTTAAACATGGAACAATATGATAATACTTCTAATTTTTTCTTATGTAAGACCTTCAATTGCATCTATATGTTAAATTGTAAAATTTGTAATTTTAAATATATTGGCCAAACTAGCAATAATATCAATATTCGTTTAAACCTGCATAGATCAAATACCAAAAATTACAAATATAATAACAATAATAATTCTAAAATTGAAATCAAGCACTTTCATCTACATGGCTTTGAAAATGTTGAAATTTCTATTCTTAGAATAGTCCCACAAGCTAAAAATAGACTGTAGTGGAGAACACTTCATTAAATATTTTAAAACTATATATCCTTATGGTCTGAATACCATACACTTTGGTAAAAATGTGTTACTGAGCATTCAACAACATAATAACAAGGAATATTTTTATAATAGTGATAATGTAATAAAAGTTAAACGAATAAAAAGAGGCAAAAGGAAGAAAGAAATAGTAACTACCAGTTGAGATTGCTCCTAAAATTAATGATTTATGTATTAAACTTTGAAAAGTCTTTTAACATTAAACATATTAAATATTTTCTGTTTGGTTTGAACAAAAAAGAAATCAAGTATACTAAAGTTATCCTTGATAAGCATAATTTTCAAGATTGCATGCCTTACATATTATTAAAGATATTATTAATTTTCTCATTCACAAATTCAATATAAAAGATAAAGATTTTGGTAAATAGTACTACTGAGTATTGTACAATTTTATTCATAATAAATC
>BMAO01030162.1:0-79805 GCA_019973975.1 Trichonephila clavata
TACACTATTAAAATTCGAAGGTAAACAAACGTATCTATCTATCTATCTATGTATGTATGTGCGTCTATCTTCTCACGAACAGCACCACGCAGAAAGTCGCGGAAGGTACCCAAAAAGATCGGGAATTTTCCGGGGAAGCCGTATTGCCTATTTATATTCCGATATTGTAATTAGTTAAAAAGATATTAATTAAAAACCTTAAAACGCCTAATTGTTTTACTCCTGCCGGTTGTTTACTTGGCGGAACTTCCTTCCGTTTCGGCCGAGCGGTAATCTTACGTTTTCCACCATATTAAATTGTCATCTAATTTTCGGTGTCGAAATGAGACAAAAATAATTACAGAATCGGAAAGATCATTTATTTCGCCACGACACGGTATAATTTTTTTTGTAAAATAACGATATTTTCTATTTTTTTCGAATTTTTTAAAATAGTGTTAAAACTGATGCGTTTTTATGAAATTATTTCTAAATCGTTGGGTATGAATTACTTTTCGTGTTATTAAATCGATATTCTACACTAATTAACTTCAAGCCTTTCTCTTTTAGATCCATTCATTTAAAAAATAAAATTCCAAAACTTTTTTTTAAAGAATTTTTAAAAAGTAGTCTTAATTTTTACTTCACATTGAATAACTTCGTCATTTATGAAGATAATCTCACAAAACCTTTTTTCCTGTGTACAGTAATATTATCCGTAACATATACGAAGATTGAAAAAATTGCTTCAAAATTACGGATTTTAAAAAAATTGTGATTTTCGTAAACTTATGTTTTTTTTTTGAGAAATAAATTAAAAAGTAGTAATTTGTACATTTTTATTTCAAAGTACGTTATTTTTGCAAATAGTTGGTGATGTTTGAGAGCATTAACGTAAAAATTACGCCCTTAAAATGAAAGGTAATGATTTTTTAAAATAATTTATAATACGCGATTTTACATTTAGCTAAACATTGGTTAACTGGCTGGTGGCGGAGTGCTCAGAGCTACCGCTATACTCAAGACTATAACATCAGCACTGCCGTGCGTGGTCAATACGAAGGAGGGTGCACGCCTCGCAGAAACCCGCCGGTCGCTCTTTTCATACTTGTCTTAAATTTTTTCTCCTACTGGACATTGCGTCGCCACACATTACTTTTCGTGTTATTAAATCGATATTCTACAGTAATTAACTTCAAGCCTTTCTCTTTTAGATCCATTCATTTAAAAAAGTAAATTCCCAAAACTTTTTTTGAAAGAATTTTTAAAAAGTAGTCTCCATTTTTCTTCGCATTGAATAACTTCTTCAATGATTGAATTCACTTGCTGCATCCCCACTGATCTGAAATTTACTTCATTTTCAGTGCTGCCATTATGTAAGCAAATGGTATGTCACAATTAATTGCTAAATGAGCAATTTTAATCAATTTTATTAGAAAATAATTAATAAGTTAGTTTTTTATAATATACTTTTTTTCGCAGATACGTGTTTAAATAATTTAATTAACACAGAGTGGAATGAAAACTATAAAATTAAAATTAAAAAAATTAAATGTTTTTATCAAATAGTATTCTTTTTTTTTAATGTTTTTTTCAGTGAATGTTAGCATATAACTAGGTTTTCCCCCAAAAGTGGATTTTTAACACTTACATATGTTTAATCAAACACCCAAACGTTTCAAGAATTATCTGTAGAATTTTTTTTATTAGTATTTATTGATAATGGATTTAAATTAATTATTTTTAATTAAAAAGTATAAATCGCCTATTATTTAGGATAAAAATACGTTCTAGAGACATTTTTAAGCTAACTGTAAGTAACGATTGATTGATTAATGAAAACCTGAAAATTATTTTATTATTTTAGATTCCTAAAAACTATCTATTATAAAATAAATGATTTTTTTTTAAATCAAGCATCAGAATAGTTTTCTGAGTTTTTATGAACATTATTTCTAAATCGTTGCGTATGAATTTATTTTCGTGTTATTAATCGATATTCTACACTAAGTAACTTCAAGCCTTTCTCTTTTAGATCCATTCATTTAAAAAATAAAATGACCAAAACTTTTTTCTGTGATTTTTTAAATATTAGACCAAATTTTTACTCAACGTTGAATAACGTCGTTATTTATTAAAATTATCGCAGGAAACATTTTTTTCGTGTGTAAAAAAATATCATCTGTAATCTGTACGAAGATTGAAAAAACTGCTTAAAATTACGGATTTTAAAATTTTTTTTTGTGATTTCGTAAAGTACCGTTTTTGCGATCATGAAAAGTTTAAAAAAACACTGGGAAGAATTTTTGAGTTCTTTGCGCATGCGCGGTAGAATTAGTGAAGGTCAATGTTATGTTTCAGTTTTTGAACGAATTATGATAAAACACTCAAAATACTTAAATTAATCATTTAATATTTTCTTCATTGAAAAAAGATAATTGCATGAAACTTTTTTCCCGTGTGTCGAACATTTCAAAAAATCCTCTGAATTTTCCTTCAAGATTTAAAGTAGTAGTGAAATTTTGTAATTGAAACATTTAAACTTTTCTGTCTTTTTTCAACATACAATTATTTTTAAGAAATCTACGTTTTCATTTTGGGGGCTAAAAATGGAAACGAAAGAATTCAAAAAGTGAGTGAGTGATTTTTAAAGTCGCACTGTTCACCTACTCGAGGTTTTTGGCGACGGACATTGAATTTTCAACCATGTCAAGTGACGAGGACGACACCTGAGCTTTCACCCTTCTCTCCTAATAACCACACCAACACAAGAACAAATTTCGAAAAAGGGAGTTTAATGACATAGTTAAAGAAATTACTGACAACGCGCGCATACACACACATAAGTGCTATCGACATGAGGGAAAAAGGAAATCCCCTGGGGATTATATATATATAAGTTATTCACTCGGTAAAAGCCCGTGCAACGTCGGCCTGGGGAGAGGAAAGAAACAAAGAAGTCAAAGTAATTTTTAAAAAAATATTATTGGATGTGCTGATTTTGTGAAGAGAAGGGAAAATGTTAAACGAGAAAGCCATGATATGCACTCAAGGGGCATGCGCTCACATTGTACCCGTTACACCAACATAAAAGTTAAGGCATCAGAAAGAAAGAAGGAAAGTAACATGGGATAAGTTATACCCTCGTAAAAGCCCGTGCAACGCCGGGCCATGAAAGCTAGTAGATATATAAATTTCGACAATCATCAAAATAATTCTTCATATTACGAAAGTTTAGTTTTTGTTATTCGATTTGGGAAGCTCCCAAGAATCCCTACCTCAACTGGACTTTTTAGAAGATATAATTTAGAAGTGGGGGACTTATATTAATAAAGTAGCGAAATTTTTATGAAGAAGCCTTGTTGTGTGTGTGTACATCTGTTATTTAAATAGTAACTCTAAAAATAATGTGAATATTTCAAAAATCTTAATTCAGGCTCTGTAAAGAAAAATCCTAACTATATATACATAGAAAAAATATTACATAGAAGTATTTTCTATGAAAAGAGAATGTTTTGAAAATGTAATTTTTCTTCATGTTTTTGCTATAAAATTACATTTAAACATTTTTTTTTTGTAATAAATTTCTTAAAACAATTTTATATGCATATTCTAATTCAATTGACCCTAAATATAAAAAACATCACTCACTGTATGTTTTTTTTTAATCACTGTTCTGCGTAGTCATTAATCTAAAATTACTATTTCAAAGAATTGTAGATGTGATTCTATTTTTAACCTGTAATAATTTTCCCCATCTTGAAGTAATAAGTATGCCCATATGATGGAAAATTTTAATCGAATTGTTAAGTCATTACTACTCTGTGCTAATGGATTACATAAGCAGAATAAAAAATTCGTAAAACAGAAAATTATGCACAGATTTCAAAAATAAGTTATTTTTGTATTGGGAAAAGAAGTCCTTTCCAAAATTAAAGCAGCTACATCCAAATGGACTGCACTCTTAAAATTTCCCATTAAGAAAAAATTCAATCATTATTAGATATGTAAATTTTGAAGATAAAAGATTAACTATAAATGAGAATTTTTACAGGGTTTATTAAAGTAATTTATGTGCCTGGAGCGGGATTAGCAAAAGAGAGAGAGATTAACGTCGCTCTATAAAGCAACAAGAGGGCTATTGATCACAAACCTCGTAATGTTCAACCTCGGTCGAGTAACGGGAATGACACCTGAGCTGGCATCCCTCTTTCTGAACTACCACATGAACGGGAGGAATGGCCTCATCTACACGGAGGGTCTTTAGTGGCAACAGGATTTGAGCCCATGACACTCCAGCCATGAACTCGTGACCATAACCACTAAGCTTCTGCGCCCACCAGGAATAGCAAAAATTCTATTGAAAAGGTTAAGGGAGTCTGATAACCAATCAGTTTTTAATATATTTGAAGTTTTCTGAGAGTTGACAATCTTAATATTTGACAGTTTAGAAGAGTGATTAGTTAAACAATAATTTTAAAGCATTTTCCATTCTTAAAAGTTTAATTAATTAAAAAATGGAAGGAGGTACCGCCCTTTCCCCTATCTGCCTAATGGCGGACCAACTCCGATTGTACAAATTATGCAACGCTATCACAGATCAAATTGTAAAACTGTAATTTCCTTGTATTATGTAGTTCATATGGATTTTTCTTCATAATTGGCTGTAAAATTTGTAACACATCATCAAGTTTGACTATTTTTGCACGTTCATGCAAAGCCTCCCTATCATAAATGTAAATTTGTCCAAACTGTGAGTTTGCTCCATTCTGTAAAAAAGATGTAGTTTCTTTTGTTAACTTCACCTTAAGTTGAAATATTCTTTACAGCATCACGAAAAACTTTTTTGTATATAAAGAGATACTTGGAGAATAATCGGTTCGTTCAGTGAAATGGCTATTAACTCTTACTTTTACTACTAAAATCGTTTCTCTTCAGTTATGTTTCGAGGTTTTTAATTTTTAAAGAGCAATATTTGTGTTTTTACACATTGTTAAAACCTTAGAAGCTTTTTTTTGTTTTCATTAATTTTTTCCTATGAAAAATTGCTGGTTCAAAACATTCTTGTGTTACTAAAAGACAATATTTGGAAGAGGTGGTATACTACTGAAAATTATATGACTTAAAATCAGCCTTTTTTCAGCTGATACTACTTACTACTTCAGCTGATACTGATACTTTATTGAGTTCAAGTATTCTGTATACAAGTATTGCAAATATAACTGAATTTATCTATGATATTACAAAATGTATTATGATACTATAGTAAAATAATTTCAAGTCATGTAATAAAAATCAATTTTTTAAATTGCACCGACTTAAAACTGAGAAAAAAAATTAGATGTTATATGTATGAACCTGGGGTTTCTAACTTCAGTTTGTATCATTATTATTTTATAAGTGTTTCAAAACTTTTATGAAAGCATTATGTTAAGATTAGGCTGAATAATCTCTGTCATCATAACAAATGCTATCAATTTTATGTAAAACATATTTTAAATATAAAAAAATATATATATATCCTTATATAACATTTAATTAAAGTAATGTTTTAATACAGTGTACATAATTTGGATAATAACATTTTTTAAAAAAATTAGATCTTAAGAGGCATTATCAGTTTTTGTTTTATGTCTTTACAAACTTTAACTGTGTTTTTCTCAGACTTTTCAATTTTGAGGATATATTCTCCCAAGGATTTTTTCTGTTCAAGATAATATTGAAAATTTTTTGTAGAATTTTTATATATATGTTCTTTAAAAGTTAGTATGGATTTCTGTCTGAGCACTAGTTATTTTTTCTAAAAATCTTAAATTAATAGTTTTAAAAAATTTGATATTTCTTCCAGGTTTAGCTGTAAAAATAATTATTAAAATTCAACAAGGAATTTTTAGTAGGGAAAATTAGTTTGAAAAGTTCAATTCCATACTAACTTTTGTTCTCAATAATCTAAGAAACAGAAATCACTGAAAATAACTAAAAAACTTTAAAAATTGGGTATTTTACTAGAAAAATTTGTAATTTTTAAAATAAAGACCGATAAAAATTTTTTTATTTAAAGAATCAATTTAATAATATAATCTAAAAAGAAAATTCAAATTACTTTCAGTATTACTGTCCTTAAAAAGAGCACTTAACATCACTACTCAAACTAGTAACACATTTAAAGCAATCCATTATTTTTTCTAGACCGTACCATTCCCAACCATAGATATAAAGATCAAGAAGGGGGGGGGGGAACGGAATTCAAAAAGTGCTACAAAACATATATATATATATGTTTCGTATGCTAATTTGCAAATATATGCAAATTTGGGTTATATACATATATATAACGCAAATTTGCTGGTGGTCTTAATTCAGTAACAGCTTTAGAAATCATAATAGGTCTCCTTTTTAGTCCATTGATTCTTTTGGTTTCTTCCATTTTAAAGTTCTAACTTTGTTTTCTGCTATACTAACGTTTATTTAAATCTTGTATAATATATATTTCCACCATTTTTTATAGTTATGTGTCTTAAAATCAGGTTTCTATCTTCTGGTTGTGTTAGATGATAGTTTAGTCTTATTTTTTCAATTTATTACACTATATATATATAGTATATATATATATTCATATATATTATATGTATATATATATAGTATATATATATACATACATCTATTTTTATTCATATATACACGTATATATATATCGTCTCCTCCACCACTTCTCTCTACAAAAATAAAACTTCGGAAATTATTTTTTTCCTCAATTCTCAACTGAAGATATACTAAATTTTTCTTCATAAAATTTAAACTCCCTTCCCTCTTCTTAGCCCGATGGACTTTATTTATGATATCCAAGACAACAATCATAAACAGGCTTGTGAATTCACTGAAGAACTTCCTCTGTAAATCATGAGTCTTATGAAGATAATTTCATGAAAAAATTGATAGGAATATCAGATTTCTGCGCACTACTGTTCTCCACACTGCTCCTCTGGGGAATTTAAGCATCGCAATCGTTTCACTAGAAAAGGAGATCAAAGCAGTAAAAATTCAAAAGAAAAGAGCCGATCAAGGTGCCCAACATGCTTTTTTTTTTAATTAAAAGCAATTTGTTAAAGTATGGTTTTATTATTTTTAAAAAAAAATGGATTTTCTGCTACTTTGCTCAATGCAGTGATGAAAGTCAAACTCTAGCAGTGTGTATCAATAAACTTTAATCACCAGTATATTTGTGTAGAAAAATGTTATATAATCAAAGATAGATTTATTGTAGTTGAAGGGGGGAAAAGTTAAAATAATTACATTTTAATGAGTTTTTCAGCCATTAACTTCATTCCTTGTGGTCAAAATTTGTTTTTCATATCTGTCAAATTTTTTAAAAATTTAACTCTTGAAACTTGTTTTAATCTTCATAAATTACACTATCATTTTTAATCACTGAAACTTTTACATGAGTAACAAATGTACAAAATAGGAGTAAACTTTAAGTAACACTTTCATTTTTACAGATATGGTATTTTATCCAAAATTTTATTGGAAGTAAAATCTGTATATTAAATTACATTTTACTACCAACCTCTTTATGAAGTCAAGGGTCACTTTAATTAGTCTAATACAAATTCTACTTGTTAAAGAGCTGAAAACAACTATCACATTAGTTTGTTTCCTTTGTGTCTTGTAAAAAGATGTAAAGTAATTAAAATAATTTCATTTTGTTGTATTTGATACATTGAAGTGCACTCTTAATTGTAAATGTGATTTTGCCCATGTTGTATGATAGTGCCTTCCCTGTTCCTTTATTATATGAATACAAACATTTTAATCAAACTATATCATTCTTGCCTGACTTCACTACTAAAGACTCAAGTCTATTGCTGGCTGTCTCCTCTAATACTTTTCACAAAGGCTTCTATATAATGCATAATATGATCCCCTTCATCTAACTTTTGTATCTCTAATTCAGTGATCCTCAACCACTGTGCTGCCAAATAAATCTGCTACCAAGTCATTCAGCCATTTTATAAAATTAACCATTCATAAAATTGTAATTGACAATTTGACAACTCTAGAGGAAAGAGACTAGACAACTCTGGAGAAATTCATTACTTCCTAAATTTATGTATTAAAAAATTTTGATTGGGTTCACAATGTATTTACATTTACATCATTATCTACTTTACAGATACATCTGTATATGAATTATCTTTGAATGAACTAATTTCGCTCTGTAATAATCGAGATTTTATTTCAAAACATTTGGAAGAGTCAGTTTATTCATTTTGGATTAAAATTAGAGGCAATTATCCCATAATAGCCAAAGAAGCTTTAAAACTATTGTTTTAAAGCTAAAACAGTTTTCTACATCTTATTTGTGTGAATTTGGATTATCAGTATTAATATAAAGGGGGGGGGACATTTTTTGTTTTTGTTGCTATTGCCTCCTGTGTGACGTAGTCAGATCTAGGCCCTTGAAATTCATCATGGCATCGGGCTATATTATACGCCTGTCGTTAGCCTAAACTTTGAGCCCCCATGAAGGTGACAGTACGTTTTTGCTCACACAACACGATAGATGGCGACACCATTCGGACCCACTGATTTAACAAGCACGTTCTCGGCGTATATTTGGTGGCATCCGACATCGAACCCAGGCCTTCTGGTCTGTAGTCCGATGCTCTAACCACTAGGCTACCCATGGCGGAGAAACATTTAAATGTAGATGACGAAATGAGAATTGGGTTATCATTTTTACGACAAAAATAAAATTGTCAAGCTCGGATTTCACATTAAATGTATTTTTATAATTTATTTGTAATTACTCAAACATTTGTTGCCTTTGTAATATTGAAGAGCGCATGCACTAACCTGTTCAGTACCAGGCGATTTTTCTTCTTAAGCCCTCCATTTAAAATTTCATATAAAATCACTACTGTAATAAAATATGCCGATTTTATAATGTACAATCATTCCAAATTGAAATCACACTGGTGTGATCAAAGGGGCTTAGAACAGTGAAAATGTATTCCCACATAAATACCATATTCCCTTTAGTGATCACATATATGTGATCATGGTCCTGAAGGGGCTGATGGCATATGTTCTATTTGTAGTGTGTGGCACTTGTAAAATAAAAAAAAAATTAATTAGTGTATTATAAGAATTCTTTTAAACTTATTTTATTGTTCGTGTGCCGCCAAATTTTTAAATTGTTAAAAGTGTACCACAACAAAAAAAAGGTTGAAAATCACTGCTCTAATTAATGAAAATTTAAAAAAGAGAAAACTATAGCTATTTTATTATTTTTATTTTTATTTGTTTCCAGTAGGAATGAGGAAACTACTAACCTACGTTTGTAAATTAACTTTTGAAGATGAACCTGACTATAATCTTTGTAGAAAAATTCTTAAGGATGAATTGAAAAGAATTGGAGCAGATGGTGATACTACCTTAGAATTTCAGTTCCCAAAGGTAAGCATTGCTGTGATAAATTTCAGATAAGTTATTAAAAAATTTTTTGATTGATCAGATTTATCAAATTGTTTTTAATGAAGAATGTTCTAATTGAGCATCCAAAGATGCCTTTAATCATTGTTGGAAGGCCAATGTGGATTTATATTTTAAAGAAACATTCTGAACTAATTTTTGATCTCTTAATAGTGACCATGTAATGAATATGAATTTTATTTGTGTGAATTAAAAGTCAGAGGTCAAAGGGATTAACCATTTGCATTAATCTTGCAATAAGTTTACTTTATTTTCTGTGAAAATAAACTTTTTCAAACTTTTGCATGTGCAAGAAATGCAAATTCTCATAGAAATATACAACAAATTTAGATGTGCTTACATTTGAAATTGAGAAAAATATATCTGGAATCGAGTTTTATTCATCACAGTACAAAAGTATTTTCAAATGTACTACTTTTCAGTGTTTATTCCATTTTATAATGAAGTATATATTAGTTCATCGAAAAGAATTTTTCCTTTAAAAAAAGTTAGCTTATTGCTGGATTAGATAAAAAGTTTCTTGCTTCCTTTTGAGAAGTGTACTTAAAAATGTGCCCTTAACTCTCATCAAAGGAAAGGAAATTGCTTTTGCTTACAAAAAACTGCACAATGAACTATTTTTCATTATACATGCTATATTTTTTTTATTTTAAAATATGAAATCCAGTTTGCCTGATTTTTTTTCTTTTATGAACTGCTTTTAAAGAACCCTCTAATCATGTAATCATATTATTTTGATTGTATTAAACTGATAGGAATGTTCTTTGTGTCTGCAGAAGAAAGCTACTACAAAAGCAGCTAAAGAACCAGTACTGACAAACAAAGAAAACACAAAGGCATCAAAGCCAGCGAAGGAGAAGCGAAAGCCTGAACCTGAAGTGCAGCTCGAACCTGGTATGATTCCTACTCCAGCCATGCTGGAAATCATGAATAAAAAAGTAGATGAGGGCAAGTCCAGCAAATCTCGCAGGAAGAAGTAAAATGTGGTAGATTCATTGATTGTGTATAGAAAGCATACACACATTCCATCCAATTTTAATTTTTGTACATCTTGGATTTTTTAAAACTTACAGAAGTGGTTCTCTCATGATTCTAATTATTATTATTTTGAAAATATAAAGTTTTAAACTTGAAGTTTTGAACATTACACATTGAAAGATATATCCAATTTTTCTTCCTTTTTTTGAAAAAGTCTAATTTTTTGTGTTCTTTCCTTCACAATAAATTTTTCATATCTGTATAAAGAAAATACCATTTATGAATGATTCTATTTTATTTTGTAAGCTTAAAAAAATAAAAGTGTATTATAAAAATTCATACAAAAATGAGCCTTAGTTCTTTATTATAAAGATGTCACATTATGCAGATTTATTTAAAAATTTTGATTTAAATTAAATTTGGCCTCTGATAGAAAATTTCTATTCCCCCCCCCCTCTTCATTAACTCTTTTTAGAAAATTAAAATCACACCTACTTATCACCTTTTAAGGCAGTTCAATGAATCGTGCATGGACATTAAACTAGTCGGAATAGCTAATTAAATATTTATTTAGTCAACTAATAAATATTTGACATTAACTCAAAAAGCTAATAAGTAGAAAAATATGCTTGTTTTGTTCCATTTATTACTTTTAGAATATACGTATAAAAATTTATCAGTATATATATGTGGGGGGTTGTGGCACGAAGTTCTAGGGATATTTTAATGATGAAACTGTTTTTTACTAAAACTAACGTTTAATGGTGGACACTTGTTACAGGACTACACACTACTGCATTGAACACACAGATATAATTAACAACGTTTAGACAAACACTTCTTGCACTCAACAATAGTTTCTCAGTCTTGTATTCAGAGAGTACAGTTCTCACACAACAGTTCACAATGGTAACACTGTTCTTACAAAGTTCACAATGTTTATGAAATTCAGGTAATGCATGAAGTGACCTTTGTGTCACTCCCCTTCTAGCATTGGACAGCTAGTCCCTTCTCGGCCAGTTCCCAGTTGCTTTATTTATCAGCAGCGCTGGATCTCAGACCTCTTCGTGAGTGCCCGTTCACTCTCTTGTTTTCTCGCCTCGCCAGCGCCCTCTAGAGTGCGGTCTATGTGGAAAATCCCACAATATATATTTATACACAATTGGACCTCGATTTAAAGACTCCATTGGGACCGAATATTATATTCGGGGTTATTTGTTATATCATGGTCCAACTATATAAAGTACAAATTTTTTTCACTTATTTTTTTTTTGGAAATTATGTAAGAAATTACACAAAAAATATCCATAGTTTGAAGTTACATGTTTTACTTTCAACTGCTTAAAATACTATTAGAGAATTATTATGCACCAGTTAAAATACTGACTTTCATTATGAATTTCTGCATTAAAATCACTATTCATTGGCTTCAATGAATCAACAATTTCAGTTGCAAAGATAGATAATCTGTCATCAAATACATCATGATCATTGAAAACTTAAAATATTCCCTGCATTGTGGATTGGGATGAGATAAGAAAGGAATTTCTTGTCCTACTCAAGACTCGCACAATAGATTACACTAGTGACTCTTGGCGCTTTCAAGAAAATTATTTTCTTTTCTGGACAAAAAAGGATACATAATTTGAAAAAAAAAAATTTTTTTTTCCATAATACAAACTAATAAAATGCTTTTTCAGCTACTGAAATAATTAGTTAAATAGGGGTTTTTTACCTTCATTTTAATTGGGGAAAGAAAAGAAATTCATTAAATAGGGGTCCAACTGTATACTAGTAGGGCAGCCTTTATAAATTGCTGAGGAGTTCAATATAGCAACCAGTATTGTTTCCAACTTATGAAGATTGAATTCATAACAGTAGGCCTGAACATGGGCTTCCAGAACCCCGACAAACATTGAAGATCGAAATTGTGAAGCACAACAATTGTCTTATGAACTTCATTTGACTGCAGGAACCTCAGTTTCAAGGATTACTGTTTCCAAGAAGACTGTTTATTTTTTCTCACAGAAGAAACTAAATATGATACAAAAAATAGCTTTTAAACATCAGATGTGGAGACCGTTCTATTCACCAATGAGTCCAGATTCAGCATAACCATCGATTCTTGATATTTCTCATCTGTAGGGACCTGTTACATCCTCCAACATGGGTATAGCAGCAGAGGATTGATGGTCTTGTCAAGTTAAGTCTCTGTGACTGTTTGTGAGGTATATGACTTATGTTGCCGATGTAAGGAATATTGAATTTATTGATTGGCTTTTTATTAATTGAACTTCAAAATGACCTTTTTTCTATTATGGATGCAGTTTCTAAATTTTGTCTGCTACATCCCATTTATTTCAGCAAAAAAAAAAAAAAAAACTTGGTCAAATTTCATCAATGGAAGTTAAAAGAATGAGGGGCTAACTTAGGTGTCATTTGACCATGGTTCAAAATGACGAGGCTTGTCGCCAACAACCCATGTTACTTCACAATGCTACATTAATAAATAATGACTTGATTAGTAAAAGAATTTTTATAAAATTTTTTCTCTTCTAATTAGTTTTAAGCTAAGGCATAAAATATGCTTCAGATTTACGATAAATACATTTTTCTTTTGCGACTATTTTCAAAAATAGGAAATGAAATATATATATATATACAAGGTGTTCTTCAACTCAACATCAAGCAGACACAAGGTGAAAGGGAAGGGGGGGGGGAATAGCGAAAAGAAATTCCACATTATTTGGATAAGTGATGACAAGCTTTTTTTTTGGAAATGTGAAAAATTGAGAATATCACATCATAAGGTACTGTAACTACAAATTTCACTGTAATTTTTTTAGTTAATGTGATCTTGTATGACTATGCTATTAATCACAGTCATAAAATCAAGCAAAATGGTTCAGTTAAAATTAATTTAACTTTAGTCGGTTTGAGAAAATGTCACCAAATTTTGCCTATCTATAAAAAAAAAGATATTTCATACTATCATAAACTATTTTGGAAGGGGGGCCATTTATTTAAAATTCCAAAATGGTACAACACTAACTACTTTTCTATCCATAATCATTGACAATGTTTTTTTTTTTTTTACAAAATGACTTCATTTCAAAAACTTAAAAAACAAATTTTATAATACCTTAATAAGTTAAAGGCTCAAAGTGTTTGCCTTCTGATTTCTTTCAAACCAATCAAGAATGTAACTGAACTGTGCCAAAGGATTGCTTAAGCAGAGAAAGAAATTCAGCTAATTATTCAGGATTATCTGGCTTTTTCATTTTTTTTTTAAAAAAAAAGATGTAGATCCTACATTTGTGTAGAAGGCAGACAGTTCCAACATTAAAGTACAGCAAAAATATTTTATTTTTAAATTTACCGCTTAGTTTGAGCAACACACTTAAAACTAAGCTTTCTGAAATAAAGTCATTTTGTTAAAAAAAAAAAAAATCGGCAATTGTTATGGGAAAGTAGAAAGAGTGTACCATTTTGGAATTTTAATCAAATGGGTCATCTATCAAAATAACTTGCCTAGAGTAGTATATAATGTTTTTCTTGTCATAGATAATCAGTTAGGTGACATATTTTCTCAAACCGACTAAAACTACATTAATTTTAACTGAAGCAGTAAAGTGCTTTGTGACTGCGATTAATATCCGAACACGTTCGGAGTACTTTTCTTAAAAATAGCATATTAAAACATTATAAATGCTTTTTTAGGGATGAATACCTATAAATACTAATATTTAACTAACAATATATTTTTAAAAATATGTAAATTTCACAAAAATCACAATTATAAGTAAAATTTTAGCAATATTTTTGAAAAACTTCAAAGCAATTAGAGAAAAAAGTAATGAACTTATATCAGTAAAAATATCACGAAAACAAATTATATGCATTTATCTAGAGTATGTACTAAAATTTAAAAATTTTAGAGCTCATCGAGTAAATATTATAGGAAATGTGTCATATTTATAAGACCATTATTTAAAAAATTGGCCATAAATCAAAAAATATTTATACAATAAGAAATATTTTAGTACATACTCTAGAAAACAATATAAGTATCAGGTTCAAAAAGTTTTACAGAAATATATTCATAATATTTTGAGTTATCAGACTCAACGTGAATACATTATGCGTAAAAAACAATTTGGAGAAAAATGGATTTAAAGTTTAAACTTTTGTTGTTTTAATATAAATTATACATATAGAAAGCTAAAATTCTCCAGATTTGTACGTTATGCCCTCCTGTACTTCAGCTTTGGCTAATTTCCTTTTCTTTCGGGATCTATTTTTTTTCCTGGTGGTTTCAACTTGAGATAATGAATGACGCTTTGATTCACTAATGTGCTCTTCATCGAGTTGAGCAAAACCTCTTACAGTATTGACACCAATTTGTATTTGAGCTTGGTCTAACAATCCTTGAAAACCTTTGTTAAATTGTATGACAGCCATGTGAGCTCCTAATCTCAGAGTTTGTAACTCGACAAAAATATCTTTCGGGATAAATTTCCACAGAATGCCATTAAAACTTTCATTTGCATTCTGTGTTTTCCCGTGTAAGCATTTATTCAATAAATGCTTGTCACATAGCTTCATATAATGAGGCTATGTGACTTTAATTATTTCTTGTGGAAGCCCCT
Organism: Trichonephila clavata; assembly: GCA_019973975.1. Taxonomy (NCBI): domain Eukaryota; kingdom Metazoa; phylum Arthropoda; class Arachnida; order Araneae; family Nephilidae; genus Trichonephila; species Trichonephila clavata. Next base: position 15,102 of record BMAO01030162.1, read on the forward strand.
TGCCAGTATCAATATGCATCTTTCCGTCAAATGTAGCTCGTTGAAATTTGCACCAGCTGTCAGGTCCAACTGGACATTGGCCATGCATCGGTTGGTTTTTGTTGGAACAGCAATGAAAAAATGCTGCAATTACTGCACTTTGCATTTTTTCTATGTTATTGACATTGGATCTGATAGCTATACTATAATAATTTTGCAGTTTATCGATGAAACTATCAGTTAATTTCCCACGACCTCCCAGACCTTTTTGCTTCAGTTTCAACTTTCGAAGCCTTGAGCCAACACGCTTTTGAATATGGCCAATACATTCAAATTTTTTAATACTGTTTTCACCATAAATATTTTTAACAGCATCGAAACTTTTAGAATCCCCATCTCCATAAAAATGCACATATTCCAATTTTCTCATCTGAACAGATCTTTCAAATATTCGATACACACTAACGGGTTCCATCGCACCAGATGACCCAACATGTTTAACACAGTCATGTGAAATTCTGTCTTCTGGTTTTTCGGACATAATCAGCACATTTTTGACATGACTTCAATGTCTATAACCTTTCCAGTATCTATGGAAATGGCACTAACACATCCATTTAAAGACAAGTGTCCTCTATGTTGCCATGTTCCATCGACTGACACACTGCATTGAACAACTTCATTGAAATTATTCTTTCTGTGAACCTCAGCTGCAGCCTCATTCATAATTTTATATGCAACGTTATTAGAAACACACATGTTCTAATTTTTTTTCATGACATCTGAAAGCTGTCTTAGAAGGAGAGTTCACATTGATAGCTGAACACAGCTTCCTTGCAGAAGAGTGTCCCTTTCCAATGATTCTTAAACCAAAAACAAAAGGAAGATTGATACTGTGCATTTTGTTAACTTTCATGGATGTACAAAAGGAGCTGGAAAATGTACAGTTTTTACATTTTAATATCATATTGGATGCTAAACCAAACACAGAATCTTCAAAAAGTTGAATCTTAATTTCGAAACATTCAGGACAGCATAATAAGGAAATCACATTATTTAAAATTTTTAAATTAAAAATACGTTCTTGTCTTCATTTTTTACAGTGTTTGACATTTTTGAATCATTCTGAAGTTTAGTTTCACTTGCAGTTGGTGCAGATCTGACATTTCTGTTGATCTTACTAGTGTATCTATTGCCTTTAAACTTATATTTACGAGTAGAATTTCGATTATATTGCGATTACCCATAACTTAAGACGAAACAAAATTTAAATTATAAAACTAAAATTTTGCAAAAAAAGAATGACAACGTTAGCAAAATCAATCAAAGCACTCGAGCTAAAAAGCAATTGAAAAGTTTGTAAACACAACCACTTATTGCCAAATACCTTTTTAAATAAAAATACTCAGCTCTCTTTATTAACGGGAAAAAAATAATCTCATATTCTATATAAACAATGCTGCCATACAGCACAAGCTAAATAATTTACAGCACGTTACATACTCCCACCTTGCAAAGTGAAACTGAACTTTGCAATCTAAAACAAATTAAACTTTAACCATGCAATACATTATATAGATGTAAATGACACTTAATTCCTCCTAAAATTTGAAAATAAGTTCACAAGTCCAATTTGTGAGGAATTTTTATGGTCCTTCCCAATCTGGTTTTGGTAGGGGGTTTCTCCTCAGAATTATCAGTACTTTCAACAGGAGAATCGGGAATATAATCAGTTGGTGAATCCAAAACATGGTTAGTAGATGATTCAGGAGTTTTCTCAACAGGTAGGCTGTCTTTTCCTGAGGCCTTTAAAACACCAATTTCAGTTTTAGCTGATACTTCCACAATGGATATAGCCTTTGGAAAGGACGAATCCTCTCACCATGGGAGGTTCTAATTCTAGCTACTCTGGGAACTCCATCCTTGCCAGGATAAACCTCCAAGAGGCCAGTCAATTCGTCGCACATTGTCATGCCCAATCAACACAACATCGCCCACTTCTAAAGCATCATTTCTCCTTGTCCCTCTGTGGACCAGAAGAGCAAGGTATTCATTTTTGAACCTTTGTCTCAGATCTTCACGCAACTTCTGCAAGTATTTGGTGCGTTTTACCAATGAAGATCGATCTACTTGATCTAAATCAGGAGTTTCACAGTTGCTATTTCCGTGAATGAACATTGCTGGGGACAAAGGTAACAACTCATTTGGATCTTCGTGTATGTATGTCAAAGGTCTAGCATTGATTATTGACTCACAATCACATAAGATGGTCAGGAGTTCTTCATAATTTACAATAGATTTCCCTAACACTCGACGTAGAAGCTCTTTGAGCATTCTCACAATACGCTCCCACCATGCTGCTGTGGGTGGAATAAATTTCCAAGTGATTTTCTGGGCAGTTGAGTACACCACAATTTTATCCCAATCTAATGTTTTTAGTGCATTATTTGTTCCTACAAGGTTAGTACCGTTGTCACTGTAAAGTACTGAAATCCTGCCTCTTCTCGCAATGAATCTTCTCAAGGCTTGAATGAAGATATCAGTAGTGAGTGATTGAACTAGTTCAAAATGCACTGCCCGGTAGACAGCACAGGTAAACAAAACAATCCAGGCCTTCGCTTTTGACTTAAGATAAAGAGGACCTGCATAGTCCACACCTGTTACTTCAAATACCTTTGTCTGAGTAACTCTATCTCTAGGCAGTGGAGCAAAGGGCACTTCAACATGCTTAGCTTTATAACGTTTGCAAATCACACACACAGAAAGAACTTGCTTTACTAATCTTTTGGCTCTAATTATCCAAAATTTCTCTCTAAGCCGTGCAAGTAATATTGAAGAACCTGCATGCATTGCTTTTACATGCTCTTCTCGAATTAATTTCACTACATCATTGGCAGGTAAGAGAATTGGGAACTTGAAATCTTCCTTCTCATAACTGTCAGCCAACTTGGTTCTTATTCTCAGAAGCCCATCTTCATCTTTAAAGGCTTGCATTTTAGCAAGAAATCTCTCATCTTGAAAGGCATTTGACTGCAGGGACTTGAAAACCAAAACCTCTGCTCGTTTGAATTCTTCATAACTTAAGCTTCCCTTTAACTTGGTTGCATTTGAAACGTTATGAATGAAACGTAGAATCCACACTACTACTCTGTTGTTTCTACTTTAGGTGGAAAAATGATCACTCTTAATATCGGTTGTTTGAACATTCATCATAGAGGTCACGATAACTCTTCTTTCTTTATTCACTTCAACATCACTAATAGGCCATTCTTGAGGCGAGAGATGCAACCAACTGGGACCTTCCCACCATTTCGAGCTGCTTTGCTGAACACCCTCTACTTGGACAGTCTGCAGGATTCAGAGATCCAGGAACATGTCTCCAGGCTTTGACAGGTGTCAGCTTCCGAATTTCTTGAACACGGTTGTAAACAAATACACCCCACGGTTCTTCTCTCTTCAACCAAGCTAATACTGTAGTAGAGTCTGTCCAGAAATAAACGTTGTCTGTTGGAAACTCCTTCAAGACAGTTGTAGAAAGACGAGCAGATATAGCAGCACCAAGAAGTTCCAGTCTGGCAATTGTTGTTTCCTTTTTTCCACATGGTGCAATCCTAGCTTTACTCTGTACCAGTTGTATGTGTACAGTGCTTCCAATATCAACTCGTAGGAAAACAACAGCAGAATAGGCAAATTTGCTTGCGTCTCAGAAAAAATGTAACGAAATATGCTGAAATCCACTATCACAGTGTAACCACCTTGGTACTTGAACATGCTTTAAGTATTCCAGCTCCTTTAGCCATTTCAGAAAATCTTGACTTGTTTTTATATCTACTTGATCCCAACCAATTTGAGACTTCCACAAACTTTGTAGCCAAAGTTTTGGTAATAGCAACACTGGACCAGTGATCCCCAAGGGGTCAAAAACTTTGTGTGAAGCAGCAAGAATATTTCTTTTTGTGATTACCCCTTCCGTTAGTTCTCTCAAATCTGGAATATTTAATGATAGGGTATCACAATGTCTGTCTCAAATCATTCCCAGGACTTGCTATGGGATCAGATGGGATAGAGTGCTCCCACCCTGTTAAGTCAAATTTTCTTTCAGCCATGATCTCCGTGGCTACATCAATAAATCGATCTAGCTCTGACTGAGTTTGGACACTTGCCAAACAATTGTCCACGTAAAAGCTGCTCATCAATTTTTGTACAATACATTCAGGGTATTTCCCATGGCCTTGCTTTGCTTCATCTAACTTTTTCTCCAAGTGGTACTAGATTGTTGATCCAAGTAAGAATGGGCTGCTGGAGACACCAAACACCACTCGACAATGCCTAATAATGTATAAGCTCTCGTTCTTCACTGTGCCACAAAAATCTCAAGAAATTTCGATCCTGCTCATAGAGGCTTATTTATAAGAAGGCTTTCCGTATATCAGCCGAAACACCAAATATATACAATCGAAATCTTGCTAACATTGAAGGAATCAATTCAATCAAGTTTAAACCCTTTTTCAAACAGTCATTGAGGCTAACCGCTCCCTTTTGTTTTGACGAAGCATTAAAAACGGGCCTAATTTTTGTAGTACTGTTCGGCTTCACCACATGTCGATGGGGCAGATAGTGAGAAACAGACTTCAATTCTTCTTTGGGGACTTTTTCGATTATGCCTTCTCGTTTCCATTCCTTAAAGACATCACCATATTCTTTAAACAAGTTTTCCTTCTTCAGCTTATGGGTTGTCACTGTAACCCTTTAAATGCCAAATTAAAGTTGTCTGGCAGAGGTAAATGATTGTCAAGCCATGGTAGGGATACAAGGAATCGCTCTTCTTCATCAACCTTGATAGTTCTTAAGAAGTGCTCCATTGAAGCTTTATGAAGCTCCTCTTTGGTTTTTTGTTCTGAAGGATCTTGCATCCCCAAGGAATCCAATCTCCACAAATGGGAGATATCCATCTCTTTCACAAATAGGGAGACCACCAGCATATCATTGCATGAAGAAATCTCACTATTAGGTACTTTACCTGACAGAGTCCATCCAAGTATTGTCTCCATGGCAACAAGCCCGCAGGATAAAATTCTACCCTGGCCAGTCATGAGCTTTCCGATTACGTCTGATCCAAGAAGCACTTGTACAGATCGTGACTCTTCCCCTACATCTGATAACTGGATCTTCATTTCATTAAGTTCTGATATCCAAGAACCTGGAGTGACCGATGCAATGTTGTCGCATACAGATGTCTGATCTAATGCTTTCAGGTTACATGTAACACTATTGTCTTGATTTCTCAATCTTATTCTATAACAAGTATGTTCACATTTGTCAGATTTAATCCCCCCAAACAATGAATGCATCAGAATTTCCTTTCTAAGTGGGATATATCCCATCTTTTCAACTACATTTTTTAATACATAAGACTTTTGTGACCCAGAGTCTAGAATTGCCCTAACTGGGATTCCTTTGTTACCACACACCATTTTTAACTTCAAAGTTTGGAGAAACACCCTGGGACAAGAAGTGTTGTTGGCCATATTAACTTCAATTTTTGGACTCTTATTTTCACTCCTGTATGAATCTTGATTCTTTGCCTTTAGAGACTCACACATAAGTGGGACATGCTTTTTACCACATATTACACATCTTAAATATGTCTTACAAGAACGAGCTGTATGTTTTGGTCTTAAGCAAGCAAAACAACATTGCTTCTCTCTTAAAATATTATTTGCCTTTCAGCCAAACTCATCTCCTGAGCTTGAAAACAGTCTTGGCTCGAGTGTTTCCCTGTACAAAAAACACATTCCTTCTTCACTTCCTTTGAAGCTGTAGTTAATAAATTGGCAGCTTTTTCATTGGAGAAAATCTCTTACTTTTTTCTTAAAAGATTGGCGATTTTCATCTACACCCAAACCAAAACCAGCCATAGCCAAATTAATTCTTTCTTCTCCCTCCGTTTCTGCCTTGAGGAAAGTCATTAAATTGGTTAAACGTTCTTTAGCATCTGTTGAGGCTGCTGAAGTTGCACTTCTATTCCCCATGCTTTCAAAAAGTCCTCTTGAAAACATGACTCAACCATGGGATAAAGAATTGAAGCACATTTTTCAGTAGTCACTCCTAAAGTCTCAGGCTCTTAGATAAGATTCGAGTTTATCATATAGAGATGTCATTGATATTTTCTCCTGTTTCTGCACCGAAATTATGAGCTTTAACAATTCACGAACATATAAACCTCTACTAATAGATCATCTCTACCAAATCTCGCTTTTAAGCTTTCAACTACTTTGGCATAATTGGCTGCTGTTGTCGGGAAACTCTCTACCACTTCTCGGGCTCGCAAGCATTGACAGTAGCTTGAACAAGAAACTTAAATTTGTTCTCGGGCGCGATTTCATCATCGTCATGGATATGTTGAAATTGGCTCCAAAATTGTAGCCAATCTTTAATATCGCCACTAAACTGTCTAAATTCTAATTTTGGCAGATTAAATTTCTTTTTAGCGCCAGATATATTAGTATTTTGAGACTCACCAGAAACTGGCAATGTTGCCTCGATTCTCGCTAACTCCAGTTCGTGTCCTCTTATTTTTCCACTTTCTTCATATTCTAGCTGTTTTAATCTTTCAGCTTTTTCAAATTTTTCCTTCAGTTTTCGCACGCTCACGGTCGTTACTAAAATATTTGTCACAAAGTCTGGATCATCCAGATACTCTTTGCTTTTCAAAATAATGTCTTTCAGTTCCGAAATTTTTACCTCTTATCTGGAAATATCTCTTCAATTTCCTCAGCCACAAACAACAAGTCCTCTTTCAAGAAGCCCTTAGCTGCTTTAAATATGTTCGTTTCCAAAAACAAAATCCTGTCGCGGTACGCCAGAAATTTAAACAATGGCAATTAAATTAATGCGGACGCCTTTTTCTACACTCAAATGATCCCCAGATGAGTGATATGTTAAAAAAAACAACTTTTTAAATACTCAGCTCTTTATTAACGGGGGGAAAAATAATAAAACCTCATATTCAATATAAGCAATGCTGCCATACAGCACAAGCTAAATAATTTACAGCACGTTACAACGTTCTTGTCTTCATTTTCTACAGTGTTTGACATTTTTGAATCATTCTGAAGTTTAGTTTCACTTGCAGTTGGTGCAGATTTGACATTTTTGTTGATATCATTTCTGTTGATCTTACTAGTGTATCTATTGCCTTTAAACTTATATTTACGAGTAGAATTTCGATCATATTGCGATTACCCATAACTTAAGACGAAACAAAATTTAAATTATAAAACTAAAATTTCGCAAAAAAAGAATGACAACGTTAGCAAAATCAATCAAAACACTCGAGCTAAAAGCAATTGAAAAGTTTGTAAACACAACCACTTATTGCCAAACTATTGGAAAAAATGTTGTGTTGTCACAAAATTTTAAAACACTAATTATTTGTATTGTTTCTTAAAAAGAATTTTAAAACTGTATTTCCAAAAGAACTGCTCCTTAAATAAATTTTTGAACCATTTAAATGCCTACTTCCGGTAGATTAAAGACTCCCTTCCGGTTTTTTAAATTTTATAAAACTGATTATTACTTGACCTCTAGGTAACGTAGAAACAAAACAAAGTGTTTTGGAAAGCTAAAATATAGCTCTGTTCAATAAAATAAAAAACATGTTTTTTGACAGAATTTGGTCATTTTAACGTGTTTGGATACCTTCAAGATGACGTTAGTAAAAGAACCCACTGATAAATTTGTGTTCACAGTACCTTATAATGTGATGGAGGTTTGACAATTTTTTCAGAATTAATGACTTATCTCCCATGCCTGCTTGGTATTAAATTGATTTTCGAAATATCTTGTATGTTATTCCATGAAACGACTCTTCACTGTAGTGAAAAAATTAATTTTCTGCATATGCATCAGCACTCAAATTCAGATGGAACTTTATTTTTGTCTCCAACCTTATTAACAAAATGTAATAGTTGATTGTCTTGGACATAATGAATTTGTGTAGCTTCAACATTAGTGTATATACACTGGTGTCCAAAAGTTAAGCATAAATCATAAAATGCGAAAAACATGGAGTAAATATTCGTAAAATTATTCCAAATTTCTTGCGGATATTAATTGTGTGAAGAAGAAACATTGGGTTTATGCAAAACTTTTCAGTCAACTACGTCCTGTGCGAAACACCAGCACATGTCGGAACGCGGAGAAACCGATTCACACAGCATAGGCAGTTCAGACAAGTTTCGTGCAACTGCTGTGAGAAGGAACTTTGGAAACAAGGAACCATCAAACAAGGTGAATGATGGCACAAAGACGCCAATCGGACATGTTTACGAAAGGAAGAATCGTTGGAATCCTCACGATCACAAACCGAAGTGTCTCTAATTCTGAATGTGGACCAGTCTGTGATCTCAAGACTGTGGCAGAGGTTTCAAAGAACGGGAGATGTTACCCGACAACCAGTATCAGGTCGACCAAGTCATAACCCCTCGCCAAGACCGATATCTGGTAATAAGTGTGCAGCGTCAGAGGGGCAGTACTGCCAGAGCACTGGGTTCGGCGCTCACAGTCGCCACAGGAATACGAATTTCGAGACAAACTGTTTACAGGAGACTCAATCATGCTGGCCTGTATGCCAAAAGACCATCAGTTTGCATTCCCCTCACGTCTGCACATAAACATGCTCGTTTGAAACATCAACATTGGAGTGTGGGCCAATGTGATGTTCAGTGACGAGTCCTGGTTTAGTCTGAGTGGTGATTCTCGGCGGGTAACGATATGGAGAGATCGTGGAGCGCGTTTTGAACCAAGAAACATAATGGAAAGACATCATTTTCCATCAAGGGCAGTAATGGTATGGGGCAGACATCATGATGGACGGCCGCACAGACCCCATTTCTTTGACTGCTCAAAGATACAGAGACGAAGTTCTTGAGCCTTATGTTTGCTTGTTTCGAGGTGCTGTCGGTCCTGACTTCATATTCATGTGGATGACAATGCACCATGTCACCGAGCGGTGCTTATTGATGACTTCCTTGAAACGGAAAACATCCAGCGCATGTCGTGGCCTGCGAACTACCCTGATTTAAATCCTATCGAGCATGGGATATGCTCGGGAGACAAATTGCAGCCCTTTCGCACCCACCAAGCTCCGTTACAGAACTGAAGAGAGCTCTCCAAGAAGCTTGGAACTGTTTGAGCCTACAACTCATTCATCATCTCATAGCAAGTATGGTAAATCGCTGTGCAGCGTGCCTGGCTGTCAGAGGTGACCACATGCCTTATTAAACTGCTACCTTTGGATAATAAAATTATCATTCTTTTGATATGCTTCCTTATTTTATAACCATTTTACACTCGCATATCACGTTTCCCGCCATTCTGATTTACAGTTCCTTCTTTATTCACATAATTATCAATTATGCTTAACTTTTGGACACCAGTGTATATATAAGTGATTCTAATATGCTGTTTCTTCAAGGAAAAAAAAAAAGATAATTTTTCCTAACCTTAAAAACAAGGGAGGGAGGATTCTATTCTATATAAAACATTGTTCTGCCTTTTGAGATTTCTGGATTGTAATCCTAATGAGTCAGTCAATTATACACACCCAACTCTTTGTGAAATAGAATGCTTCCAAAAGCTGTTTTTTTTTTTTGCATCCCTGATAAGTTTAGTTGTGCTTAAAAGAAAAGAACTATAGTATAGAATGGGTTCAAGTAGCAATTTTCTAGTGAGCAAATGTAGTAAAGTCAAGCCTCTATTTTCCACACTTCTTGGAACCAATTGGATCGATCGGTAGTGTGTCTAAATTATTGGTTCGCCATCTCTAGCATAGATGAACAGATTTTTAGCATAAAATAAGTTTCAGAGCTTTTATCTATACTTTTTAAACTTCCCCCATAAAAGAAGCCTCTGTACACTGCAGATTGAGAGATGAAATTTTTTTTTATCCCAGATTAAAAGTTACAAAACATTTTGAAAATATTGGACAGTGTTTATTAGAACCAGGAAGAAAAGTCAATGCAACAATATTTTGCATTAAGTGTATACACGTTAAATATATAAACTGTCTTATGAACCTCTTTACTGACTTTGTCAGACTCTGAAGGATTAGCAACAACATAAAACTTGTATAGTTGAGGTTTTTTTTTTACAGTTTATTTCAACATTGAACACATTTACAATACAAATTGTCTTTTTGCCTGGTTTTTTCAGATATGTATTCTACCATGTAAAAAGTTTATGTAACATCTAATGGCAAATAATCAAGACAAGAAATATGACAATTTATGAAGATAAAATGTAAGGTAACGTGCATCATACTTTTAACTTATGAATATCTCTGAATATTTTTTTATACTGTTATTTCGATGGTAGTTTAAGGGTATGGTTCTATTCAACTGAAGAAGCATTTAAGCATTGCTCCCTCCTCCTAAATGCAAACATTTAAAACATCTTTCTTAATTGTTATTTTTTTAAGATGGCTGGATACATGAAGAATGAAACAGATTAGCCACAAATGAATCATCATGATGCAAGGGAGGAAACAAATAATAATAATAATAATAAAACTGGTAAAGAATTGACAATTTATGTAGTAGATTCAACTGGTGGATACAATAAGAAATTTTACTTGTATATGACAATATATTGGTTTTAAAAAAAAGATACCTTTTTCTTTCAATTAATTTATTTCATCACAGGAGAAAATAGAGAATATGCAGTTAGAAGTTTTGCAAATTATTTCTCTGAGAGTGATTAGCTACACTCTACAATGGCCTTTTGAGAATTGCCCTCATAGAATGCAACCTATTTAGGGGGCAGAGAAGATGTGTTTAACAGTACAATGCTGTATTTGACTAAATTGATACATTATTTCAGGCAGCTGGAGCTAAAAATCTTCAAATGGTTATAGATTTGATCAAGTTTTAGAGAGAGAGTAAAAGATGTGGAGAAAATGTTTGTTTTCATTCAAACTAAATTTGCATAAAACTAATTGATTTGATATCACTTCCAACAGCTTTATTGATGCTGGAGGAATTGTTACAACAGATGTTCCAAAGAATAATGGAATGCTTTTTAATGAGTTTTTAAAAAATATAATGCTGAAAATCAGATTAATTAGCTTAAAAAAAATCTTGGGATACCTCAGATGATGTCACATTTTATTACAGCTGTTTTGTACAGTATACCAAAAATCAATTTGAAATGCACACCATCATCACTCATCCAAGATGGCTTGCATTTCAGTGAACCAAATTTATTTACTCAAGCTTTTGGAGTCTTTCAGCCAATGTGAATTGTACTCCCTTTTATTTAATTGTAAATATTTATTTTAAAAAAATGTACTTGCTGATATACCTTTTGGAGTTGAATATTTGCATAAAATCATACATCAAACTAAATTCCAAATGAGGAGAGAGAAAATGAATACAAATTGTCAACATTTTAACACGAATGCATTCAATACTTTTGTTTATTCAATAAATTCAGATTTTATAAACATAGTACTAATCAACCCATGAACTTAAATATAATACATAAATGGTATAATGTTAACAGGCAAGAAAGAGAAAAAAGAAACTAAGCACATCTATCTATGGCCAGAAATGAGGAGCCATTCAAGCAAGAAATTTCAATTCATACACTTTAACAACCAGTAAAAATAAAACAAATTCTGCAGTCCACTTATGACAGGAAAATAAAATCATGAGATATCCTTATTTAAATTTTTATTGCAGCCATGAAACAATTTCATTAAGCCAGGGGAAGGAGTATCAAATAAATAGCCGGATTTGTTTTAAAATGTCACAAGTTCCCCATTTCTGACCAAGGCTATTTAAGCATTGCTCCCTCCCCCTAAATGCAAACATTAAAAACATCTTTCTTAATGTTATATTTTTAAGATGGCTGGACACATGAAGAATGATACAGATTAACTACAAATGAATCATCATGATGCAAGGGAGGTAAGTAATAATAATAATTAAAAAAAACTGGTTAAGAATTGACAATTTATGTAGCAGATTCAACTGGTGGATGCATCTGGTTCAGCCTTCTGTGAGTACTGGGCTTTGTTCCTGATGAGGAAGTCAGCCAGAAACTGTATGGGATCGCTGGGCCTGGGAAGGGGAAGAAAAAGAAATTTATAAAAACTGTATTTGGGTAAAGGCATGAATGAGACTAAATATTTATCTTAAAGTAATTATTATACATAAAGATATTAATTTTTTTTATTAAAATCTAATAATTTGCAAAAAGAAAAAAAAGAATTGAGTATCTTTTATTGTGCAAATAGCTGATTGGAAATGCATTAATACGAAATAAAAAATTAGTTTTGTTGATGTGCAGTTTCCTAAAAGCATTTAGAAATATCTAATTCATTAATTTAAAAAATTTCAACTAGTGTCACACATGACTCAAAACTATAAGTGTAAAAAAAAAATAATATTAGCAACTTGTAGTTGAAGATATAATAAACTTTAGAATAGAACTTGTAGTTGAAGATATAATAAACTTTAGAATAGCATGCATCTATGTATGTAGAATACTACATACATAGATGATTTTTCAAACTTCAACCTTAGTGAAAGAAATTGAATTATTTCAGTATTATTGTTTATTATTAATGCTCATATAAAAATAAATTTAAGGAAATAATGATCCACAATTTTTTAAAAATATAAATTTTTTTTTTTACATTTAAAATTAAAATAGAAGCTATTAGTATCTCATGAACAATTGGTGCTAATTGGTTATAGCGACAATAGGCTCGTGACTTTTTCCCAAGTTGTTGCCAGCCTGAACATCAGCTATATTATTCAATCAAGAATTATTTCTGGATTGAAATCCATCCAACATTAACTCCATGACACAGAAGTTTATTAGTCTCACAGTAAAACACATAGGATTCTTCTGTAAAAAGAATCCTAAGAGGACCAACATTATGCCAATAATCAAAGACAGTACATCTCTATTGGCACTTTTCGTTTACTTCAATCTGCATGATGCAATATTTCAGTGAAACACAAGGTAGAAATATCTAGCTAATAGTATGACAAAGAAAATGGCACAAAAATTGAAGATGATTTAAAAGATATTTTTTTAAATATCAACAACTCATATAAACCAGAAATTAATACATTTACTACATGTTAGACTCCATGGTCCTGATAATTGATAGAAACCAAGTGTCTGCTTAGCATAAAACTTAAAAATATAAAGCCATGAAATTAATGGAAGATGCTTACATTGAAGAGATAAGTAAATTTTAAGAAATAAGCTTCTGGAAACTCTTACAAACCAGGCAATTTAACATACCTATCACAAAGACTTTAGTGGTGGCAAAAAGTTTCGAACACACTCATTTCCTTGTCCAATGGACCATAGATTAAGAACCACTAACCTAGGGGGTATTCTCCAGAGTTTAGTCTTATCTGAGAGTGAGTATAGACAGACCCAAGAGTGGGTTTAAGGGAGTCTTCAGCTTCACATTTTGGTATGTCTTTAAAGGTGGAATATATTACACCTTCAAAGGAAGATGATACAGATTGACATAGCAGAAATTACTATTCAACCATTGGTTTCTTGTCACACTGACGAGGGAACTTTGTCAGTTTGACCAAAGGGAGGTTGAGGATTGACTTAACCCTGAACTTAAGTGTTGGCATTGTCCTGTTCTGGATACTTTTCCAAAAGTAATTAAGTGACCATAAGGAAATCATTAGTTGCTTAATAGGAAGTATGTCCTATTATTCAGTGGAGACTACTGCGTAGGAGGATAATACTAAATGTCCCCATACAATGGTTTGAAGGCCAACTGGCCAGGACACTCAGAATAGAGAATCAGTGGCATAAAATTGGATATATTTCAAAGAAAACTTTCATTTGTGAATTATATAATTGAAGTTGTATTATTTTCTTTTAATCATGTTGTCATGAAAGGACTTCTTGCATAATTGGTGCATTCCATGTCAAAAAGAATGGACTAAATTCATGTGACGTCACGATCACGTGAAAACCATGTCACATGATCTTGTGCTGCTTGTTTACTACAGTAGCTACGATTATTTCATTCTTTTAAATTTAAATTATAATTTTTAAAATGTCTTATTTTGCTCAAATGGTTGATCTCGATGATTTAAAGTAACGGTTATTGTAGGACAGGGATGCACAACCTATGGCTCGCGGGCCAAGCTTTTAAAGTTGGCCCGTGAATGTCTTATCAAAGGAAGAGTAATATGAAATGAAATTTACCTTTGTTAATTAAACAGGGAAAAATCGTATACGAAAACAGTATTACAGCAAATACTTATTTTACAGTTGTTCATAAGTTTTTTTAAAAAATTTATTACGTGGCTTTTCAATATGTTTCCTTCATGGCTATCTGCGAGTACGAGTTTTCGTATAGCAGAAGCTCGTGGACGTGATCATCGGAAGACGTTATTTCTTCCATCGCATGGTCTGGATGCAGAGAAGATCGAAGAACAAATGCGTACTCATGCACGCGTGCCGGAACAGTCTCGATTCAAAATTATGCTGAGCCAATTAAAAGAACCTATCGAACTCACATTTTTCTTCATGGTGCGGGTTACCAATAATAACTTTAACTTCTACTTAGCTGCAATGATCATTCTTTTAAGCAACCCTGTGGTTTTGCTGGTAGATCGGGAATGTTGAAATCACTGTCGCAGAACGGATCTGATATTCTTTTTTGATTTCGCATTTTTAGTCTTGTATCATTTATTTATAAAGCCATATAAAATATTTTAGGTAATGAGAGAGAAAAAAGGTGATTTTCAAAATCGGAAATTTCAAGATGCATGGACAGATAAATACTGTTTTTTTTTCAATGATATTGTCACATGCTTTGTAGTTTCAAGATTTCTGTGGCAAAAGAGTATAACATACAGCAGCATTTTGAAACAAAACAAAAACATTTTGCATCTATGAAAGAATATGAACGATCACAAAAAATCGAACAACTAAAAAAAATTTTTTAGTAGCCAAGCAATTATTTTTCAAAAATGTACAATTAACGTGAATTCATATGTGGAAGTTAGCTTAGGTGTCGCTGAAATTATAAATGAAGAAGGTCGGCCATTCACAGAAGTTAATTTTGTTAAAATGTGTTTGTTAATTGCATCTGAAAAACTTTGTCCAGAAGCAAAAAGGAAATTTGAAAATACAAGCTTAAGTGAATGACTATTCAAAGAAGAATTCAACAGTTGAATGAGGACATTGATAATCAAGTAAAATCAGCCGCTTCAAACTTTGTATGTTTTTCTTTAGCTTTTGATGAATCCATAGGTCAAACATCAGTTAGCCAATTGCGTGTGTTGTGCATGTGCCCTTTTCTTTGGGGCACTTGCATTTGTCTCACTCATGAATTTAAACAAATCAAAAATAAATATAGAATAGCAGGTGAGAACTTTACATCTGTTTTACTTATTGCCACAACAAGTCTTAAGTCTGACATAAAATCAATTGCAATTATTCAGTCCCAGACATCTCATTAAATTTTACAAATTTTAAGTGCTAATTTTTTTTAAAAAATTAAATTGTGTTAGTTTGCCACCTTTAAGCAGGAATATTCTTTTGAGCATTTTTTGAGTTAAAGTATTTTAATCATTCTGAAAGTCTTTGTGTTTCATCCATTTATCAACTGTATAATGTGTACATGAGGAAAATAAGCAATTATTGTGATAAATACGTATTATCATAAAACAGTGTTTTCACGTTTATAACATATTTGCTATTGCGTGATACTTTAGCCCTCAATATGATCCTATTAAATTTTTTGGCCCCTCATCCTAAAAAGGTTGTGCATCTCTGTTGTAGGAGATAAAATAATTTTTTAAAATCTGAGTGTTTTGAACTCGTACTTGTTATTTGTCTTATCTCATACATAATTCGCTATGTGGTACTGTAACTGAGTTGTTTATTTGGATTTAATAGTTTCAATTTTTATTGCTAAAATTATTTCTGCTTGATTATGTATCCTGTTCTCATAGTTACATAATTAAAATTGATTTCAAGGCCAATTTTTGTTTTAAAAAATAGTTTATGTAACTTAGAAGCTTTTTCATTAATTTTTTCTGTTCAAGATAGTGTTGAAAGTTTTTGTAGATCCTCTCAAATGTATGTTTTATAAAAGTTAGTATGAATTCTGGTTTGAGATCTCTGGTTATATTTTTAAAAAATCTTGTGTTTTTTCCAAGTTTAGCGAGAAAAATAATTATTACAAATCAACAAGGAAACAGATTTTCAAATCCATACTAACTTTTTTTGCAGTAACCTATAAAACACTTGAAATGACTAAAAAATTTTAAAAATTGGGCATCTTATGAGTTTGAAAAGATTTAATTCTTAATTTTTTTCTTTAAACAGTGAAATAATAGCTGGTTAAACTGACTTTTTGCTTTCAGAATCAACATATATAATTTAAAAGAAAAAAAAACAACATAAACTGTATTTTTGCTGTTACTGTCTCCAAAAAATATTTTTAAAGAAGGGTACTTTTTAGCTTTAAAAACAAAGTGACTTAAACCAATTTAAAAAAAAAAACACACACACCTCAATTACTGGAAATTATTTATGTCTGGTTGTACATTTTTCTTGTTTGAAAAATTCTTATTTTTGAATACTATGGCCAAAATATATTCAATTTTATGACCTGAAAAGTTTATGGAATATCCAACACAATAATCTTGTGATTCGCTGTTGTTTTAATTTATATATATATATATATATATATATATATACATAAATGTTATTTATTATTGAAATTGTACAGAAATATTTGTTTGGCTTGATACATTTTGAATTTAATTGTGAATGGAAATTTTATACGACTATTCATTTATATATATATATTGCATTGTATTTTTTCCATCTAATTTGCAATTCATTGTGCTGTAAAAATGAAATTCATTTTCACCAATGGATAAATATAATTAATCAAAAACTTTCATATTAACTCACTTTAATATGAGATGAACAACGGCTTAAAGTAAACTTTTTTACAAGTTTAAATTGTATTTTGGAACCAACTATTGTTTGTACATAAATCATATTATTTTCTATTATTTTTATAAATTATATGTAATTCAATAAGAAAAATATATTTAAAATTAAGGATAATTAAATTGAATTTCTGAAAATTATTTCACCTTTTCTGATGATAATATTTCCTTAATATTGTACAATGTAAAATAAGTATAGATCAACATGTTACAGGCACTTTATATAAAAAAAAGTATATATTAAAAATTGTAATGTAAATTTTTAATACAGTACATATTCGCATTAATAATAACTTGTGATCCAAGTGTCGCATACCCATGCACATGTTTTTTATTGCGTGATGTTATTTTTATAAAAGTTTTAATTTTTTTTTGTTTCATGCTTAATACAGCAACTGCTGAAGGTAACTTTTTAATATGCTGAAAGAGCTCTCAACACTTGCTACAGTAACTGCAACTTAAGAAAAAAGTATTAAAACAATTAATACCATGTAGAAATAACTTTACTCTCTTTATTTCTGCTTTTACGACGCTTTTGATAAAAAAATTAATAATTTACTGAGCAATCAGGCTCGGTAAGCGGCATGTTGCTCACAAATTTGTCATCGAATAAAAAATATAAAATAAAGAACTATAAACAAATACACCAGCTAACATTAGTCGAAGCACACACAAATACCTAATTAGATAAATAAATTACAATAAAACAAAAATTATATAAAAAAGTTGTTAAGATTATTTCCTAACAAATATATACACTAGAATAATGCAAGAAATACAATGATATCACATGTTTTAATTAGATAAAATTAAAGCTAAAGAATGTCAACAATTTGTGTAAAGGGTTCTACCATAGTAATGCAAAGCATGTGCAACTGTTGCCCAATTTGTCACATGATTCCCCGCTTGGCGTCTGTCTGACGTGAATTTCCTTCATTGTAATTAAAGCAAATGGCTGGTCCATAAAATGTTAATGTTCAAGCATGTTATAATCATTTAATTTTCAAATGCATATTAAAAGTATTGTATATGTAAATTTTGTGTTATTCTGCTATATATATTATTCTGAACACGCTACATAGTCTTGTGTTCCAGGCAATAATACTACAAAAAATACTTCCAGCATTAAAAACTAATACCTGCTTTGAAATCACCATAAAAAGATACATTAGAATCAATTAGAAAAACAAATGAGTGTGTTCAAGACTTTTTGCCACCACTGTACTTTCTCTGTATTAAAAATCATTCTGAACATTTTTTTTTATCTTTTTAAAATTCTTAAGAAAAATATGTACAACATTTTACTGCAAAAAACGCTGACTTTATCGTTCAAGTTATACCTTAGATAGGACCAAGAAATATAATCTGTTACTTGATATAACTACGAACAATTTTCATGCTAAAATATAGCATTTGCATCAGTAGCAAGTTTTTTTCTACGAATTTTATGTATTTAAACCTATTTAATATCATCACAGATTAGTTTTCTTTCATTTTTAATACAGTGGCCTGTAAGAATTTCTCAGATAATTTTTAAAAAAATGAGCAAAAGAAATTTTTAGTTTAAGGAATATCGGATTCAAACTCATCACTATTTTAACAGATCTATTTTATTGAGAATGCTATTAAATAATGTATGCAGTTCATAATAAAAAGAATTAGAAAATTACACAAAATGATGCATTACACATCAACAAGAAATTTAAATACATAAATTTAAGAGGGAGTACCTTTCTCTTGCAAGGGCAGAGAGCGCCTGCAGCAAGATGGGGACAACAGTAGCATCCAGATAGGGTCGAGTTGACATCACGGCATAATCAACACGAGGCTTTTTTGAAGCACTCTCACTCGAAGCCTCTTTCTCTGGGGCATTAGTCTTCTAAAAGGGAAGAAGACTATTTGTTGTCTTCACAAGATGTTTCAAAGCAAATTCCTTAATTCATAACATTTTAAGCAATAATTAATTTTTGTAAAAAAATAGAATTAGCATTTTTATACTTATTAAAAAAAATAAACATAAAATTAAGCAATCAAAGACCAACACTGGTGTAAATACTATCTTCTCAAATCTAAGCAAAAACTTCATCAGACATAAATAGCTTTTATTACTCTCCTTTGTTATAGTTCAATCAATATTGATTCGCTCCAGAAATTCAACAGAAAATGCCATGGTTTAAAAAATTTCTTAGATTTCTACGCTAAATAGTTTTAACTTACAAGGGAAACAATTACAAATTATGGAGATTAAAAGTTAAAATCTTATACTTTTACAACACTTACTTTTTGGCTGTCTTCACTAGCTGCCGTTTCTTTTGCAATAGCTTCAGAGGAAGTACCTGCATTGTCTTGTTCAACTAAAAAGTGCAAAAATTTATAGTATGAAAATACATAAACGGTAGAAATACAACAGAAAATGTAATTTGTCAGAAAAAGAATCTAAATGATGAAAATTGTCCAAAATTGAATAAAACTCTCGATCACAAATAATTATTAACTATACATAAAATTTCGTTGCATAAGCTCACAGTAAGTAACCAAGCAAAATATAAAATTATAAATGGCGATTCACAAGTCGACATAACAGCTCAGTACTCTTACACTTTTTTACGTGTTCATATTTCAAAAATTATGTAAAAAAATATAAATAGATAAAAACAAGAATAAAAATTATTGGCTTATAGTTTACCTTCTTCCATTGCGATGTATAGCCAAATCAAGCAAAATACAAAAAATTATGGGAAATATGAAATCCTCAAATAGATACAATTCGTTCGTTTGCTTATTGCTAGGCGATGCCACAGATATGAAAATAGTTAATAAATTGCCGGTACGCAGGATTGCCATTTCAAAAGTCTAAAATAGGTCTAAATTTTTTAAGAAAACATCTTTTATAATAGAAGTTGAGCTTATATATGTCCTTTTCTTGTAAATAATTTAACGTCATCATCAATCTGAAAATTGATGCAATCCATTTCTTAGAAGAGGTGGATAAAAAAATTACTTCCTTCAGGACTGAGTTTCAGGTCATTGAGTTGCTGTGTCACAAAAGTAGTTAAATCACAAATCAAAATATTACGTAAATACACATAAATATAGAAGATAACTCTATAAAGCGGTCTAAGATTTTCAAAACTTGCAAGAACTGCCCTTTTGAAAGAAAGAATACAAATGTATCAAATATTCCTTTTCATTTTGAATGTTTATTCTTGACATTAATCGAAATGGCAACTAACCCGATGTTTAAATCGTCTGCTTACTTGTAATTAAAATATGTTTTGATTTTAAATAGGGTTTCTGAAGAGCATTTAACGTCAGATAACTTCTAAATGTAGATTGTACTATTATCAGTGTTTGAATTTAGATAATTATACACACACAAAGGCTAAAGAGTATCCTTATTTTCACAGTTTACAGAGTTCGGGGCGTTTTCTTAGTGAGTTTTCTTTTGATTTTTAATCATGAAATCTGTGAATCCTTTTTTGCCTGTCTTTTACTAATTTATTTATGAAAATTTATTCAATAATGAAATGAAAATTACCCTACTGATTGGGTAATTGTTTTTGAATTGACTTGTTGATTATAGAATCGAGCAAAATATATCTTTGTCAGCTAGTCTAATGTTATCGTATTGTAATTTATCGCCACAACTTGACAAAATTTTACAACTGTTGGACCTAAAAATCCGTTGCGTTTGGATATCAAATTAATTCCATTATCAGAAACAAAACAAAAAGTGTTAAAAAATTTAATTTGACATTTTAAAATTGTTCTCGTTTTCATTACAAATTTGAATTATATTGGGATGGTATACATGCATTTTCTTTGATTTTGGTATGCATGATTTAATACAATTTCTAAAATTATACGAAAGAAAATTAATGTGCAAGTTGAAATCAATGCAGTTATTTCTGTCATATGTGTTGTTGCTTATGCCACCTGATCGACAGTAACATCAGATCAAGGTCCACGAAATTCATCGCGGCTAAGGGCTAGAATTTTACGCCTGTCGTTTAGCCTAAGCTTTGAGCCCCCAAAGAAGGTGACAGTGCAATTTTGCTCACGCAACACGATAGATGGCGACACCGTTCGGACCCACAGATTTAAGGAGCACGTTCTCCGTTTTGTACTCGGCGGGCATTTGGTGGCATGAGGCATTGAACCCAGGCTTTCCGGTCTAGAGTCCGATGCTCTAACCACTAGGCTACCCACGGCCCCTCTTTGTATTCCACAAAGCGATTCAAAAGATTGGTAGTGAACATATTTCATCTACAGAAGTTAGTCTTATATTTTGAACGATTTTGTCCTTCATTATAAATCACAATTTAAAGAAAAATTTATTCCTTTCATAATAAAAAGAAAATTGCCAAAATTTGTAGATTTTAAATCCGATCATAAAGGAAAAATTTATCTTAAAAGGGCAGAATTTTTATCAAAAATGTTTCCAATATGTCAAAGAATAATCTGAAATAAATATCTTAGGAAATAACATTTTTCAGCGTGTTTTTTGATTTAATTCCAAGTAAATTGGGCTGATATAAAAAACTGTGTTCAGTTTTTATCAAAAGATATGCCTGATATTTAAATGGATGACAATTGTCTGAAGAGATTAGAAGATTGAATGTGTGATGTGCTAATCCACATGCTCAGTAGAACGAAACAATGGAGCTGGACAAGCTAAGCAATTTTATTTGGAATTCATCAACACACTTATATACAAACTACTTTAATTACAGGAGGGATGTGTCACCACAAATGTATATTTAAATTCTGAAAAATTAGAGCAATGGGAAAACCAACATTTTGAAATTGATAAAAGATGATGGAAATATTTAACCATTTAAAAAATGAGCACATTCCATATGAAAATTTGGTTATTCTTGTTGAATTTATGTTTTGCTGCCCTGAAACTAATGCTGCTGTTGAAAGAGTTATTTTCAATTGGTAACAAATTTTGGATAAGTGAGAAATCCAGATTGAATGTTGATACTTTAGCTGCAGCACTTACCATAAAATTCAAAATGAAGGATATTTCCTATTCCGAAATTTCCCATATAATAGAAAATTATATATTGACAAAAAAAATCAATCATTAAATGGAAAAATACTTGTTTAAGTAAATAATTAAAATTGATGCCAGCGAGCGTATTTAGCGTATTTTTGTTTGAATTAATAAAATGTTTCATATATTTTTGTTGTAATTTTTTTTCTCAAATTTTTTGTCCTCCTTTTCATTGCAAAAAAATATTGGCCACCTTAGTTAGCATTATCAAAAAATGTAAAATAAATAATGCAGATATAAATTTATTATTTTATTATTGAATAAAAAGTATTTAGCTTTAAAGATACACCATTGTCATAACAATTTGTAACATGATTGCTACAATTTTAAATATAATGTTCATTTTTGTTATATTTTGTTTGATTATTTCTTGAACCTCAAATAATGTTATGGTAATCATTAAGTGTTTAATAATTTTTAAAAATATAATTTTTGAAAAAGTAAGATTTCTATTTTGTGTTTACAAAATTATTATGAGATATAGGAAACTCATTTTTATGAAATTTTATCTAATCAGTTACTATGAATTTTTAAAAAATAGTCTTCTACTTAGCTTTGAGTATTTTGAATAAAACTTTTAAATACATAAGATGTAAATTTAGATGATACATTACTGATGTAGTATACCATTTACCAATTTCAATGAATCAAAAATGTCATCAACTGGCATGATAACCTGTAGTGAATAATCCATTCTCTTGTATATTTAAGCATAGCATTCTTATTTGTGGCATACTCAAAAATATTTCTTTTTTAAGGAACTTTTTTCCTGCACATATGAAAACACAATATTCATGATAACATATGATTGAAAATAATAACATTGTTTATAACTTTTATTTTATTGGGAAAAATTATTCAATTTTGGGATCTATATTTTATGGAATAGAAGGCTGTGGAATATATATTTCAGTCTTAATGCATAAGTTTCTAAAAGATTTTGTGGTTTAACTAAATGGCAAAATGAAAATTTTCACTTGTATCCCACACGTTCAAACACATCTTGATCTCACATGTTGAAAAATAATAACATTGTCTATAATTTGTATTATTATTCTTTTCTTATTTTGTTGTGAAAAATGATTAAAATATGGAATCTACATTCTTCCAAAGGGATTGTAGTGGAGTATTTCCCAAAACACGGTCTAATATGCAAGTTTTCAAAAGACTGAGATTTAGCAGCAAAGCAAGAAGCTTTGCAGAATATCATGACAACATTTAGATTGATACTTATAAAAATTTATGTGGCATTCATAAGGAAGACTTTGGTTAAAATGTAGACTAGGGGTACCTACAGTTGGCAAATTAATTTTTTGGCATTTAGAAGGCCTCGCCAAACTATTGATGGTTATTCTGAGAGATTTCAAAATATCATTTTTCAAGAAAGCCATCATTGAGGAGAGATACATATAACAATACTTTTGAAATTATTAATGAATCTGTTATTTTCGTAAATTTTTTTTAAAAAAAGGAATATTAATTTTGAAAAATATAGGAAAAAGGCTTACCTTTGTTTACAAGAGAATTATCTCTGTAGGATAGTAAATTCTCTTGTTGTCCTTGAGGAAAACAATTCATTTGGATTGCTGGATTTATGCATTTCTTTCCACTTGAATTCCACAAAGAATTGTATTGATTCTCACAAGCACATATTCATCATTCAAAATTTCAAGCATATTTATTCTACTTTACCCAAACTGGCTATTCTTTCATACAGATCTTCTAATACAATGCATATTCCTGTCTTTCAGCATTCTTAAATATATCCATCACTCGACTATATTTAATCAAATACTTAACATTCTTTGAAACCATATATTCCATTTATTGACAGCAACATCCAATTCTCAAATGCAGAGAAAATTCTTTTGCTACTTCATGACCTTGATTTTGAAATGTACCACTGTTTCAGAAGGATAATTTCTTTTTATACCTCCCCCCCCCCTTTTCAAACAAAATCAAGAAGGTAGGGTAAATTTTACCCTGGTACATGTACTGATAGGTAAATGTTTAGTTTCTTATAGCTATACAATGAATATCGTTTTACATGAAATTGAAGGGACTAAAATATATTTTTGTGTTAAAGGATACTGCAAAAAAAAAAAATAAATAAATAAACATATATCAACAAAATAAAATTTGTTAGAGTTCATTTTATTAAAAAAGATATGTATATATGTATGTATTTAATAAAAGCCAATGAAACAAAAACTTAATGAAATTTAATACAAAATTTTCAAGTTTTTTGAAAAACAAAACATTTATTGAGTTTTTTACAAAATAATAGGACATTTTTATTTGTATTGTCTTTTTTAGCATTAAAAACTCAACAAATTGTTCTATGTTGCCCATTTTGTAATTCATTTTACCATTGGAATATGTGTCTGAATAACTGCATATTTTTCATGAGGTTTCTCATTTTGGATGACGCGAGTACAGTAGCTGCATTATTCACAGGGGCATAGCTACCGCCATATCAGTGATACGGGGCTTCAACATATGTTAGCAAAAATTGTAAAATGTTATCAATAATCCAATTAACAAAATTCCCATGTTCAAAAAAAGGCCCCCTAGGAATTTTTGATATGGGGCCCCTCAGGTCTAGCTATGCCAGTGGTTATTCATTTCATTTTCGTCATTGGAATCTGAATAAATGATATTTTTTGAGCTATGAACAAACTTCAAAATGTCTTTTTCTGCCATAATTGGGGCTGTACACACATTATCATCTACTGCAGCAAATTCTGATGATGATGAACCTGTGTGGCTTATTATTTTGTTTGTTCCTAGAAGGGAAATCTTTTCATGTTAAAGGGGGGGGGGGAAAGTACATGAAAATAATAGTAGTTTGTCAGGATTGATGTATTATTTTGTGTTAACTGATAGTTCATCTTAAGCGTTTTCATGTTAAACACATTTCACTGTAATTCCATTGATTAGCTTGATAATAAAGTATGATTCGATTTACACTTATATGATTAAAATTATTGCTATATTTCATATTTGATGGTTAATTCTTTTATATATATCACTCTCTTAACTCCCTTCTTTCTCTTTAATAAATGTCATACATTTATTTTATTAGAATTCTACAAATGGCAGATTTATTTGGAGATCGCTGGAAACTTATCCAAAGGGTAATGTAATTATCTCTTAATATTATAAAAATGTGTTAAATGTTTTTTTTCTGAATTCATTCTGATTGGTGTAGTATCCACTATATATTATGAAGACTTTTGTATAGGTATTACAGTACTTTTTTTTTGACATTTTTTTATTGTACTGATTTTGACAAAAAGTGGCTGCAGTAACCAAGTAGTTGTGGTAAGCAAATATCTACAAGAAATCTATAGATACACAGAAATTGATTGTGTATTATCTATATGCATGCCTAAATTTATTTAGGCAATCAACACCAGTGTATGTATTAGGCAATCAACACCAGTGTATGTATATGTTGAATGATAATATTTTATCATATAAATTATCAAATTCAGTTATTGAATAGATAGAATTTGTCTTTGAATAAATTAATATTTCAGAACTGTGAGCAACACACAATCCCATTTTAGGAGCTGTTATTAAAAACTAGCTATGATATTTATTCATAGCAAAGTAGATTATTTAAATAGTATCCTTATTCTAAACATGGAAAAATGCACCCTAACTTAAATTTTAGTAGACTTAGAAATATAAAATATACTATGTATTGTATTTAAAAGCTCTTGTATATATTTTCAATCTTTTTTTGAACTTAAAGCAGTCAGTTTATTTTACCAGACTGTATGCTTGCTTTTGAATGGCTGTATACACTCAAATTAGAGAATTAGCCTTATTGTTTCTTTGGTTATTTTGTTGTAAAGTTGAAAAATCTTCACTCTGTCTCTCAAATTTTGTTTGGATTAGTTGGATGAAAAGATTCGCTGAATTTTCTTGTTCCAACTTCTCCATTGGTGTTTCTTATTAAAGATTAAATTTAAGAAGCTGAAAAAACTTTATTTCTTTTTCTCAGCTTTAAGCATTTAACTGTAAATTTTCCTTAATTTTAACTTTTTCAAATCTTAATGCCAATTTTAAATTCTTGGCAAGAATGGAATCACTATAATTGTACCATCATTTCTATTGAAGATTCAGATTTAGCAGGGCTCAAAATAAATGGTTCATATAATCGAAGTCCATCGCCAAAAGCCCTCGAGTAGCTGAATAGTGTGACATTAATATTCACACTCACTTACTAACTAGTATTTTCATACAGTTAATTCTTTAAAACTGTATTCTTTTTTCACAAAATTATGTCGTGTGTGTTTATATGCAGGTCCTTGAGTTATTTCACATAGTCTATTTATGATGTATAATATTAAGTTTCAGGTAATGTAACCTTTGAATTTTGGTCAGTTTAGTTAATTTTTCACTGAGAAGTGGAATTGCAATTTTATTGTAGTTTTTTTATAAATTTTCTCCCTTTGTTTTTCAATTCCTATTATTAGTTAACTCTTTCCCTATATATATATATAAAACTATGTATGTAATTCAAATTTTCTATTGTTAATAAAATACTTTCTATTCATCCAATCAAGTTCAAAAACATTTTTTAAAACTTGTAATAGATGACACTTGAGGTTAATACAGTTTTTTTAAAAATATAATTCATTAATTATATTTAATTAATGAATAAATAGTAACAAACAAAATAGTAGTCCAATAACATATATAGAAAAGAAAATCATTGGTTGTGTTCCTATAGCGCAATGGATAGCGCATTGGACTTCTTGTTCAAAGATCATGGGTTCAAATCCCATCTGGGATGGCCTAATTTCAAAGAATGTGATTTTTTTACTATACTATTTTATTAGAATAATTAAATTTGATGAATAAATAAATAGTAACAAACAAACAAAAAATAGTCCAACATATATAGAAAGGAAAATGGAAAATTGTAAGGAAACTTGCTTTCTATTTTGTCATTTTATGTTGTGATTCTGTCATGTGTATATACATATTTACAAATTGTAACTATTTAGTAAAAAGTAATTAAAATAAAATGTTTCTTTGTTGACCTTAATAGGAATTGACTTAAAATTTTTTTTATATTACTTCTTTGTTTTCATTATTTTTTATTAGATAACATGTTATATCCTATGATTTTTTTAAAAATTTAAGTATGAGTATTTATCTAAATTAACTCTGACAATGATGTAAATATGTACTTACTTTTTTTTTATAAAAAAAAGGAAAACTTTAACTATTCAAATTGAACTGGTAATGTTATGAAAACTAAACATAGATGAAGTTTTTTTTTTTGGTACATCCTTGGCAATGATTTTAAAATTGCACCAAGATGTTGCCAAGTTGTGTTTTTTAAATTTGAACTCACTGCAATATACAAAGCAATGGTATCACGTCTGAAAATCGGTGACAACATTATTGGTGACGTAAGTAAAAACGTGATGTTTAGTAAAAATCAATTCTCACAAAAAAAGTATGTCCAAAATAAATGGGAACAAAATCTCTGGCCTTATGAAGATTTTCTCCTTTTCGCGACAACGACTGTGGTTTAACTTAAAAAAAGAACAAAGGGGGATTTTCATCTGTCCATTGTGAAACTTATTACTAAGGTTATAGGTTTACTCCATCATTCTAATGATAATTCCAGTTTAGAGTTTAAAGAAAGATTGAAATAGGCCTTTATGCAGAGCAGTATGTATACCCCCCCCCCTCTTTTGATGAAAATATCGATTTAATGTAAAATAAAAATATCAAAATGGACAGAGAAAGTTAAAAAATTAGAAAGGAAAAAGTTTAATATTAAGCTAGATTTTCACCAATAATGATTGTTTTGTTGTTTTTATCACCACTTTTGACACAAATAATTTTCATCGCCAAAGGATGGTACAAAGTATAATTCAACCTTCATCACATGAATGCAAATCATTTGTTGGGAGAGAAGTCTAGTTTCCATTGAGAGTTATAGCCAGAATTTTAAGGGATTTTCCCATATATCTATATGTGTAATAAGTGAAAAAACAAATTAAAATCACATCTCCTCTAATTTTTGTTTTAAAAAAAATTTCCACAATGAAAAAGAAATGTTTTAAATTTGAAGGACGTTGTTTGCATGATTATACAATATTTTATTTGTGTCTGATTATTTAGGAAATGCACATACATACACACATTTTTTATGAATGGATACTTGTGGCTAAGTTCCCATATGTTGATTGCCTTTTTATGTCAATTAGTTCATTCCAGTCCCTGGGTGATTAACTTACAAAAATACATATTCAGTTTAGAAATTCTTAAATAATTATTTTTTACTAATAATCACAAAAGCATGATTAGAAGTAATGAAAAAAATACATCTTACATTACAAGAGAATATCAAAATTATCGGAGTAAAAGAGAATTCCAAAAATCCAATATAGAGATGCCAGTATATAACAAACACACAGCAGTCTAAGGACTGTCTTTTAGTGGTGTTAAACCTGTTTTAGGAACTAACCAATTTCTTTCTGTTATGCAGTTGAAATGATTTTTTAGTCACCATCCCTTTTTAGAAGTTCTGCGATTCAAAAACAAGCATGGGTTTCGATACTGTTAAGGAATTTTAGCAGAAATTATTGTGTTTTATCAAACTGGTTTTTATGTTCTTTTTTTCAGCTTTCTTTGCTGGCTTATGTTCATAGGGGAGATGATTCCAAAGACCTATACAAAGCTATCATTGTTGCCAAGATTTTAAAAGGTTTTTATGATGATTGTACAAAGCAGGATGATGTAGATGCAGCAAGAGTAAGCTTTTAAGATTCTCTCCACATAACTTATTTTATCATATAACCGAAGAATTTCATTTGCGTATCATACACACATGATAAATATCTTGACCATACATCCTGAATAAATAATACTCATATATTTATTAAGATATTTCCAAAGTTCTAATTTTTGAAAGTATTTTTTTTATCTTTAAAATATCTTTAGTTTTCAAGTTCAAGGAATTTTTTAAAACATTTTTCTTTAATCAGGAATGCAAGAAATGTTCTAATTTCAGTTTTCTACTGAAAGCTACAGGAATTAAAATTTGCTTAGTTTTCATTACTTTTAACTTTAAAAAAAAATAGATATGTTGATAAGAGAAATTGATAATTCAATGTAGGACTCAAAAACTATTGTCCTATTTCAAAGTATGTTTTATTCATTTTACTAGTTCCCTTAGTCTTTACTTAAATCCAAAATTAAAATATTTTATTCTCTTGTCATATTTTTTCTGATTACAAATTCAAAATTGAAGAAATTTCAATATGATTTCTCTGTTTATAAGGAAGAGTATATTTTATTGTATCACTCCTTATGTTTTCCAGCAGAGGTGGATTAAGGTAGTAGGAGGCCCATTGGCTCAAGAGTCAAAAAACTAAAAAAGTAAAAACATTTGCTGATCTAAAATTTTCAAAGTAAAATATATTGCTAATAATAAAACTCAACAGCTACAGAAAAATCTTAACTGTATTTAAAAAAATTAAAAACCTTACTAAAGAAGGCTTACAAATTTTCTATATGACTTCACTTCTTGATTTCTCTTTGAAAATTCATCAATTATTTTAACCATATCTATATTATCCAAAACATCTTGTTCTATATATAACATGGTCATGTTGTTAAATTTGTATTTTTTTCATAGTACTTCTTAAATAATTTTTAACACGCTTTAAAACTAGAAAAGATCTCCCACCTGATGTATTCAATATCTGTATTGTTAAAAATATTTTCAAAAGGATCTCTACATTAGGGAAAGTATCTCCACATTAGGATTTCTCTTGCAACTCGGTACATTTCTAGAGGTATAGTGATACATTTCTAGTGGTTGATTGTATCTTTGTTTTCCTTTAAAAATAGTAAAAATTTATCTAATTCATATTGTCAAAAATAAAAGATCCAATTGCGTCTTTGTAATTTCCTTTAGTTTTTGTGTAGCTTGCTTCTTAATTTCAGGTAATAATATCTCGTCAAAAAAATATGCTAAAGTATTCTATAATAGTTTCATAAATCTCAGCTTTTCGGGATAGGTCTGCTCATGCCCTATCACATATGGCATAAAATGAATTGGCTATGGAATTTTCCTTTTTTTTAAATATCGTAACCAACTACTTTTCTTTCACTGACAGGACAAGTGCTGCTTACTTTTCAAACGAGAACTCTGATAAATCAGTTGCTCCTTGTTTCTATTTTTTCCAAGTTCATTTCTGAAATTTTGGATATAATTTTCTAGAGATTTTAGTATACATTAATAATTCACACTACTCTTACTGCAATAATTTGCTGGTAGCATCTATTCTCTGGAGTGTGTGTTGCCTCTAGTGTGAAGTTGTCTTCAGTATTGTGGTCTTTCTTTCCCTCATTCGAATCACGAATTTCAGCCTGGGATGCTTTTATTAATCTTAATCTTGCTGTTAAGGCTTAAATTCAACTAGTTTAAAATAGTTTGCTTTGAACTAGACATATCTTTTGTCACATAACTTCATTTTATTTAATTTATCTTCACTGGTATAATACACCGATAGAAATAAAAATCCCATTATTCCAAGAAAAAGTTGGGCTACATCAAAGAAATTGGTAGGCCTGTATGTACATATGAAAGATGAGTTACATTTCAATTTTGCAGTAGGGAGAAAAGTGTAGTTCTAGTAGCATCATTTTGAGCATGTGAATCGAGGGTACTTTAAATACACGCTATAAAGTCCAGCATGTATTATCGTTGAGATTTGACACAGTGATTTGATTTTGGTCCAGAATAACTTAAAGCCATTATCATCAGTTTCCTGTTTTAACAAGGTAGTATAGTATATCTCAGTGGCGTAACAAAGAACACTGGGGCCCCCCTGCAAAGTCAGGTTTTGGGCCCCGAGCCCAAATACGTACTTGGTGTTAGTCAGGCTTTGCCCCCACTCCCACAATGGGGGGGGGGGTAGCGACTAGATATACGCCACTGGTATTTTTAAAAAAAGGTGGATTTTCTTTCCCTGGGAGGAATGTATCCACTGTGCATGATTTTGGGCAACAGTGATTCAGGGGTGGCACTGCCTCAAGAAAACTATGGTCCAACCATGCATGAGTCACCACTGACAGAGAAGACTGCCGTATTTACTGCATGGTTATTCACCATCATAGTACATCTACAGCAGAAATTAGTTTTTTTCAGCACTAGAGTGAGATAGTGAGTGGTAACAAATTAGTCTTTTGAGAAGTAGCTCCCAGACAGATGCTCTGTTGTGTTCATACCCCATAAGCTCCAAATCACTGGCATCTGCGACTTAAGTAATACCAGAGATCATTGTAGAGCTGAACGAAGATGTGTTTTCCGATCAAATTGTTTCTGTCTTGGTGTCAGTGATGCAATTGCATAACGGTGAATATTATGGGCCCCTTGCAAAGTCAGGTTTGGGTCTCAAGTGTCAGTGGGGGGGGGGCTATGACCCCCACAATGCAGCAGTATACATTATGCCACTGCAGTGATAGCTGTATATTGATTAGAAGAAAACCAGGTCAACACCTGCAAATAACCTTTCTGCGACCCAGACACACTGAGGCCTGCACCTCTAGAGTTGTGGTTTGGCGCAAATTTTTTTCTTTGATTGCCGGAGCACTCTGGAGGTTGATTCACACACCCTGTCTGCTAACTTGTGCATCAGTCTGATGATTCAAACTGTTGTACTGCTATTCATAAACATCATTATATGATTGTTAACAGGATAACGTGCACCCTCATACCCAGTTGTAACCCAACATGCTCAATAGAGTGACAACGTGCTACCTTGGCCTGATAAATCACCATATCTTTCTCCAATTGAGCATGATTGGGACATCATTGGATGACAATGACAGTGTCATTCACAACCAGAATTAAACAACCTTTTATTCACGGACCAAGAGCAGCAGGCATTCAATTCCATCGACACTTTGTGTGCACATTTGCATGCTTGCATTTAAAATTCTGGTGTTAACACCAGTTTTTAGTGTATCATCATTTCACATTTGAAATGGTTATTCTCAGCTTTACATTAAACTGTGATCTTGAAACTTGAATCAATTAAATTTGTTACCTAGATAAATGCATTGCACCAGTTTCATTATTCTGCAATAATTTTTTCTTGCTGTTGGAATTTCCCCCCCATTAGTGTACTATGTATCCAGTGGTGGATGAGGCCGGTGGGCACATCCGCCACTGGGCAGATGCCCTGTGCCCAGAACAGTTTCGGGCTGATCAAGAAACTAGAAAGATCGAATTGACATATGATTCTGTGAGACAGACATAAATTTATTTTCTATGTTGATGAGATGACAATAAATGATAAGTTATACATAAATTACTTTTCATACTGAGCCTTAAGACTAGCATGTTTTTTGCATATATATTGACATTGCCAATTCCCTCTGAAAATCCGCCTCTGGATGCCTCCGAGAGTAACTAAGTGTGGCTGTGAACTAAAAACGAACTTGTTCGACTGAAAACGAACTAAATATTCATTTGATCGAAATAAAATTTGTGTAAAAATCGTACTCAAAATTTTTTGTACAGATTGCAACAATACAGATATACCGAAGAAAGATGGCTAGGACTGGAACATGACTCAAATCTGTGAAAATCATCAAGTTTACAATATTGGTTGAATATTTTTTTGTTACACATTTAATTTATAATTGGAATATATCAAACTTGGAGCGCCTATTGGTGCTGGGGGCCCCTGGTGGCTGCCAGCCACTTAATCCACCTTTTGTTTTCCAGACAAAATATGTTCTATATTTTGTTTCTTAGATTGTAATTCTAAACTAATATTAAGCTTTACCTGAAAAAATTATGTATTTTTAAAATATTTTAAAGAGACAGTATGTTAATGTGTATGTGTTATAATCATGTAACACTGTTTTTATACTGAGATTTTTTTTTATCTGAAAAAGTTTTCTAAATATTGGTTTTCCTCTGTGACAATACACATTCAGCCTTAACGTAAACACAGGTGTCATAATTTGAAAGTGCAGCATTGATATGCTCCTTATTTTGTAACTTCAGATAAATAGAATAATTTATTCAATTTTTAAAGAAAATTATTTCTTTCAAATGATTTGAAATGTTAAAATAAAAAAAGCAAATTAAGATTATTTGAAATTTAAAAATCAGGTTTTAAATTTTGAGATTAACATTTATTATAATATACACAATGCAAAAGGATAATAATTTGAGAAAAAGCTGCAGTCGTGCATGCAGGAATAAGAAATACAAACATTCCTGGGAGTTGAAAAAAATTATTTGTTAATACATTCAGTGCCAGTGAAAATATTTTCATCTACAGAAATATCCAAAAGATGGCTGTAATTTTCTGTATTAACAGGGACTCAATTTTTATAAATGGATGACTGTGCATACTATTTGAATTAGTTTTCCAATCAACTAGACTTGTTTTCAAGGCAACAGTAGCATAGTAGTAATGAACTCATGGCTGCATGGGTGGCTCAAGGGTAGGACAAACTGGACCCAGCCCGGGTGGCAAATTTTAAAGGTAGCATTTGGATTGAATTTGAAAAAAAAATTTTGTTACAAAAATTTTATATATTTTCTGAAATATTATTGGGTGTGAATTTGATATTTCATTTAACGTACCTTATTTCCTTATTTTGTACTCTGTATATTTAATGTCAGTTCGGGTTAGAGGCATATGTTAAATTTCATGATTTAACATATACTCCTGTATATGTTAAATCATGAAATTTATATGTTTACACATCTTCCACTAGCAATTTTCTCCCCATTCCAAAGTGGGGTCACAATAAACGTTCCTTTCACCTATACGATGTCCAATGTCACTTATCCTCAAGGGAACAGGAGTAATATGAATTTTTGGAAGACAGAGAGGCATATGAGATATTTTATTTTAATCTTGAGTGTAGTTATTATAAATTAAAATAAACGCTTGCGATTCCCACTGTCAGCCGTGAACCCAATTCATACTAAAAAAAACTAAACTCATCAGAGCAGCATCAATTCACCATATTATTCGAGAGAAATCTATCTACTACATTCTTTTGGCTCCTTGCCAAAGACAAGATACACAAGCAGCTCGTTTAAACCATTACATCATTACGTCACCAATGAGTAATATAATAAATTTACCGCGTGAGCCTGACACCTTCCCCCCCGAGAGTCATATTAGATCCAAAGATCAAATATGGCTAAAACAACCTAAGGGTCACACGTTACACCCACAAAAAAACACTGCTTAAGCACTATCTTAAGATTATACACTACATAAAAAACCAACACCTTAAATTTTACACAAATATACTACTTAACTTAATCATCTAAAAATAAAGTTTAAAGTTCAATTATTCTTAAATTCTTCTAAAAATTCTTATTTAACTACGGTTTACACTTACAGTCTGGATAGCACATCCGCATTAACTAGTTTTGATCCTTTTATGTGACTTGCTTCAATGTCATGGCGTTGAATTGCCAAAGCCCACTGCTGTAATCTCGGACATTGGGATGCAGCACCAGTAAGAAACACTAGGGGATTATGATCGGTTAGTAAGAATATCTTTGCTCCGCACAGTAAAGTTTCAAATCTTTTCAGAGCCCAAATAATAGCATACGCTTCCCTCTCAATTGTTGACCACTTTTGTTGGCTTGGATTCAATTTCTGGCTCCCGAAAGCTATGGGATGAATGTTGTCTTCTCCATCCGACTGACCTAGACAACATCCGACCGCCGTCTGAGATGCATCCGTATGCAAGTAGTATGGTTTCTCTATGTCTGGGACTTGCAATTCTGTAATTCCACATAGTGCTGCCTTCAACTCTTTGAAAGCATTTTCAGCCTCCTTGCTCCATGGAATCTCATTAGGGACTTTCTTTTTCGTGAGCTCCGTCAATGGTAGAGCAATTTTTGCAAAGTTTGGAATATACTGTCTATAAAAATTGCATAATCCTAATGCACTTCTCAGTTGCTTCTTGGTCGTTGGTGCCTCTAAGTTCTGAATCGCTTTTATTCTTTCTTTGTCCGGTGAATGTCTACCTGAACCAATGACATGTCCTAAGTATTTAACTTGTTGTCTTGCAAACTCACACTTTCCTAAATTCACTGAAAAGTTAAAATGCTCCAATCTTTTGAAAACTTCTTCCAGATGATCTAAATGTTCTTCCCATGTATCAGAGAATACGGCTAAATTGTCGATATACGCGCATGCAAAGCCAGATATAGTTTGGACCACTTTAGACATGGCTCTTTGGTAGGTTGCAGCAGCGTTTCTTAACCCAAATAGTAATACATTCCACTGGTACTGTCCTCGATGAGTACGGAACGCTGTTAGATGCTTGCTGCTGTCTTCCATTGGTATAGCCCAATATCCTTTCAACATATCTAGAACAGTAATAAATTTTTTCTTCCCTACTAAGAAATTCAACTCCATCATATTCTGCATTGGATATGCGTCTGGTACGGTAAGAGCATTCAAACTTCTGAAATCTATGCATAACCTAAGTGTTCCATCCTTTTTATGAACACATACTACTGGGTGTGCTATTTCACTTACAACAGGTTCAATCAGGCCTAACTCTAACAATTCATCTATCTGTGCGTCTACTTTCCTCTTTAAGTTTTCCGGTATCTTATAAGTTTTGGGTTTCATCTTCTCCTCAGCCTTCAGTTTTATCACGTGTTCACCAACTTTAGCTCTTTTTATTTTTCCAGAAAACAACCTTCTGTGTCGATGTAAAAGATCTTTTAGTTGATTTTGTTGCTTCTTTGATAAGTAATCCAACTTCACTCTGTCCAATGCTTCATCATTCTTCTCAGCAGCAGGAACTGTTGGCGTTTCATATATCTCACCAAATTCATCATCGATATCATAAACAACTCCAACCGTTTGAACTCTCGCTTTGTATTCTCTAATCTTGTTAACATGCAGTAATCTTAAGTTACCTTCAGGCATCTGCAAATAATATGAATTTGCTTTTACTCTTTTAACAACTTTAACTGGACCTGTCCATCTAGAATATAGTTTATTCGTTGAATCAGGTATCAAAACAAGCACTTGATCCCCTGGTGCAAATTCTCGATGTTTCTTTTGCCTGTTATACTATTTAGCGTAGTTACCTTGTTGCACATCACTGGTTAACTTTGCCTCGCGGGTTGATACTTCTAACTTTTCTTTTAATTTTCTCAAATAACTCTCTACTGATCCCTTGATATTCAGAGGTAATAACATGTTTCCAGTCCAAATTGACTTCAATATAGACAACGGACCTTTCGGCTCCCTTCCATACATTAGCAGAAAAGGTGGTATACCGGTAGTTGCATTTGGAACTTCCCGATAAGCCCATAGTAAAAACGGTATATGCCTATGCCAACTTCTTCCTTCCTCTCTAATAATATGATGCAACATGTTCTTTAGAGTCTGGTTCCATCTCTCAATTAACCCGTTTCCTTCTGGATGGTATGGTGTCGAAAAACGTGGGCAAGCTCCTAAAATCTTCAAAAACTCTTGCGTTAAACTTGCTGTAAAATTTGTAGCATTGTCCATTACGATCACTTCTGGAATGCCTGTTCTACTGAATATTTCGAGCAGTGCTTCACATGTACTCTTAGCCATTAGTGACTTGAGCGGGACTGCTTCCGGCCATCTAGAATGCTGATCCATCAAACAAAGTATATATCTATGTCCCTGTGATGATACTGGATCTACAGGACCAATTAGATCAGCGTTTACCACTTGGAATGGCAATTCAGGATGAGACACAGGTGTTATTGGAATTTTGTCAACCGAACGAATTACTTTTCTGCACTGACAACCATGACAAGAACTACAATATACTTTAATCTCCTTCACCATTCCTGGCCAATAAAATGAAAACTTGATTCTTTGAATTGTTTTATGAGCTCCTAGATGTGCTCCAAACACTGATTCATGTGCAATTTCTAGTATCTTCCTCTTCCTAATTTCGGGAATCACTAACTGTTTTATCCTATTTCCGCACAACAGCTCTTCATGGTACAGGATATCGTTTTCTATCACATATGCTCCTTTTTTCCGCTTAGCAAAATTCCATGCTTCTTGAAGAGTATCGCAACTCTTTTGCTGTTTCTTGAATTTTTCGTTGTTATTTTCATTCTCCTCATCATATTCTGTTATTGTTGGCTCCTGTTCTTCCTCCTCAGTATTTACACTTTCATCTAACAATTTTTTGGGGGAATCTGATCTTAAGTTTACAGCGGCTGTAAATCTGGGATTGTATATTCTCTCTTGTTCTAATAATGCTTCATAAGTTTCAGTATCTAATAATATATCAGCGTTCAGTCTGTCCACAGTTGCCACCACCGTTTTAATTACCGGCGTAATATACCCGTTCGTTACCAAACCAATATCCACTTCTTTTAGTTCAGCCTTTAAACAATCACCAAATGCAGGTTGCAACATTATATATCCTTTGTAATTGACTTCCTTCCCTACTACACTGCTTTTAAACACGCTAATTTGTGCACCTGAATCTACTACAGCTTCATATTCTCCTCCACCATAAGAAATTTTTACTATTTTAAGATCAGACATTTTTAAATGAACTGCGCTGCATTTCTTATTTTTCATTAAAACTTCGCCATTGAATCTCGCTGTGACTACTTTGCTTTCATCCTCAACTACTTTGACTTCTGCCACTTGCACTTCAGATACCTTTACCTCAGCAACTTTACCCTCGGTCTTTCCTCTCCCATCTTTCTTATCCCTGCAAAATCTCGCAAAATGTCCTACTCGTCCACAATTGAAACATGTAACTGGTTTTTAAAAAGAATTTCGCTTATCGTATCCACTGCGGTTGTTAGATTCTTGTCTATATCCTTCACTCAATGTATGACATCTTCTATTGAATGTGCCAGGCTTTTCCTGATAGGAATTTCTATACGGTTGAGAAGAAGTAGCTCTAGTGGTCTGATTATATTGCCTTGCGTTTTCATAATCATCTAACTTCTCAGCAAGATCGTCAACTGTAACAATTCTACCCCAATCATCAATAAAATGTTGTTGTATATTCCTGGATACTTGTTCCTTCATCTGTTCTACAATGACAAGTTGTTTCAGACTGTCAAAATCGTAGATATTTAGTCCCGAAATCCACTCATTAAAATAGTTCGTCAACTCAAATCCAAAATCTCGCCAAGTGTACTCGGTCGATTTACAATGCTTCTTAAATTTTATTTTAAATGCTTCTGGGCTCAATTAAAAAATTTTAATAACATACCTTTTATATGCTCATAGTCATTTGCCTTTTCCTCAGGTTCCCTGGCAATCAAATTCGCCATTTCTAACAGCAATAGTCCAAGATTCGTAACCCAGTCTTCTTCCTTAATATGAACTCTTCGTGCTTGTCTTTCAAACAGTATTAAGTAAAAACTTATATCACCTTCTTTAGGGTCAAAAGTGCGCATTAATTTTTGCAATCCAACTGGTACTTGTTCTTGTATTCTTTCTTCTGAGACTCCATCTCTCTCCTAAAACCATTATTCATTATCGAAGCTTCTATCCTCAACTTTTCTAATTCATATTCTCTTTCTTGACGCTTTATTTCATCTTCTCTTTCTTGGCGCTTTATTTCATTTTCTCTTTCTTGGCATTTTATTGCTTCTCTTTCACTTACTATTCTGTGCAGTAATTCTTTCGCGAACGCCTCTTCATACTCTTCACTTGCTGATATCATATTTTTTAAAGCAGGAACTTTCATTTCTTCCGTTACAGTTTCTCCTAATTCTTCCGCCAAACACTTCAAATCTACCTTCAAAGCTCTTCCTAAAAACGTCATTTTACCAAACATTGGATATAATTGGAATTCACAATCTTCAAAACAGTTTTGATGTCGCCAAGCTTCACAACAGTTTGCAATTCTTAATCTTGAAACAGTTCGAAATCCTCAATCTTCAAAACAGTTTTAAATCCTTAATCTTCGAAACGATTCGAAATCCATTTCGATTTTCTCGCACAAATGTCAGCCGTGAACCCAATTCATACTAAAAAAAAAACTAAACTCATCAGAGCAGCATCAATTCACCATTTTATTCGAGAGAAATCTATCTACTACATTCTTTTGGCTCCTTGCCGAAGACAAGATACACAAGCAGCTCGTTTAAACCATTACATCACTAATGAGTAATATAATAAATTTACCGCATGACCCTGACACCCACCATCAGTAGACTTTTTGAAGAAATTGACTTGATGAAATGGAGGATTTCTTCTCTTGCATTTTACTCGTTTTAAATAATAAGTAATTATGACCTCAATTTCAAATTATTTTGTAATTTTTAAGACTTAAAATAGTATATGTATATATAACTTAACTCAGTGGTGCAACAGTTCATGAGGGCCAAGGCTTACTGTGCCCAATTCAGTTTACATGACCGTGGGCCCTAAGCAGATGTTCTGGTCAGTCTGACATGAAACCCTCAGTGTTAAGTTCCCAAGAAAGCTTGGTACTCATTTATTGACCCACTGAAGGGATGAAAGACTGAGTCAACTTTACCCAGCCCAGGGTTTGAACCTCAGACTGGTGGTATGGAAACACGATGCACTAACCACTCAGTCACTGGGCTTCATATATGTATGTATATTGTTATATGTGCTGCCTATCTGTTTTCAAGAATCATACAAGTTTTGTAGGAGTGCATCTACATGAGCAATTTATCTCCTTTAGTTATAATTTTTTGCTTTGGAGAGAGGAACGGCAAATGGGTGCTGGAGCTGATGGCTGGCATGCCATGAGTTTGAGCCCTATCATGTAGACCAAAGACCTATCATGTAGAGAAGTTGAAGCACATTAAATCTGTTAAAAGTTCAAAGTCCTCCTACTTGTATGGTGGGGTAGTTTGGAGAGGGTATTGCCAGCTCAGATGCCATCCTTGTCACTTGAGCTAGATTCAACATTAGGAGTTTCATTGCCAATACCCCTCATGTTCCCCCCCCCCTTTATAATGCAAGTTTAATAAATACTCACTCACCTGGGCATTGGTAATTGTTGAGGTGTATTTTTGTCTTCTGTCTCAGAATCCCAGCTATAGTTTTTCTCTTCTGTTTTCTTATCAGAAAAATGTCACTCTTTTCTAATAATTCCGATATTTTGGTATTGGTTTTTTCTTGGGCTATGAAAATCCAGCTATTCTTATATTGTTTGTTATTTGTAAAATATATAAAAAAATTCAAACACAGAATTTAAAAATCTTGCATGTAAAAAAAAATATATATAAAGTTTTACTAATATGTCTAAGGGTCTTCTTCATTTAACTTTCAAAGCCTTAATAAAAATAAAAGCGTATATTTTATGATAATCAATTTACATCCCATAGCATTGCCAGCATAAAAAGTGGCACCTTTTAGATATATCAGTGACAATGAGAAATTTAAGAATTGCACACATACAGTAGTGCTGGCATCTAAAAAGGTCCAACCTGTCTCAGGCTCTGGCGACTTTCCTTCCTTCCCCTTGGGGACATACCAACAACATCTAAAAAGGCTTTTACAAAGAAATTTTGAATGCTAAAAGTAGGTATTTTGTACCCTTTTATCAGAAATTGTACAAATTTTTGTTTGTTTGTGCTAGTACAGGAAAACACTTTTTCTGGCTTGAACCCAAAGATTCAGTGACATTTAAATATGATGACAGAATATTTCTTAATAAAGTATTGATTTCAGATTGGTCAAGTGTTCACATTTCATGTTCTTTGTTTTATTTGTGAAACAAAAAAGCTTTAAGACAGGTAGCTCTGTTATAAAAATTCTCTTTATACTGTCCCATTCAAACTGTTTTAATTAAAATTGACTTAGTTCTGTAGATCCATATAAAACTGAGTAGTCAACATTAGCAAAAAAAGTTTTCCTTTGTGACCTTCGACAGGATTTTGTCATTTATGCTTTTTTTTATTTTTGTAATTCATTTTTTTATAAAATTTTTTATAAATCACAATTAAAATTTGGTGTGTTACAAATTCTTGGGAATATATGTAATAAAAAAAAGCTGATATTTACTTCTACAAAGAAAATGCTTTTTCCGAGGCATATTGACAGTAGTAACTCTTAGACATTTAAAAGTTAATAAGTTTTTCCTGAGTTCAACTCAGTTTCTCCCCCTCCCTTTTTGAAACATCGGAGTTGCAATGTTTTATTGTGAATAAAGAAATTCTAGCGTTAAATTATCAAAGTGGATCCAAGTTATGTTGTAATTTAGTTAAATTTAAGACTGAATTAGTATTAGTAGTATTGATTTAATGTTATATTTATATCTTTAACATTAGATGACATTTTTATTATAAAAATGTCACTATAATATACTTTAAATTTGCTTCATATCAGAATAATCTGACCAACTAACTCTTGGATAATAATAAATCCATCACACGCTCTTTCCACATTTTCTTTGTTTTCTAAGAAAATTTAAAATAGTTACTACATTGTCATTTTTAGTTCAGTCAAGGCACAATGGAGCAATACTGTGTCACTCAAGAAATGTTGTAATCATGTGTGCACATCCTTTGCGGTAGTGATGTTCAACTAAAATTTTTAATTAAAATATTTTATTTCAACTGACGGAGGAAAAAAATCCTAACACTAAGAAAAATTATTGTCGAATAATGAAATTTAGACAATGCAATTGTTTAGTTAACATTTAATTGATTAGTTAACATTTCAAGATCGCAGCTTAATTTAAGCTCAAGAAAATACATTTCAAATGTGAAATGCTGTTATTTAATAGCCAGTGTAACCTCCAGAATTT
This sequence comes from Trichonephila clavata, assembly GCA_019973975.1. Taxonomy (NCBI): domain Eukaryota; kingdom Metazoa; phylum Arthropoda; class Arachnida; order Araneae; family Nephilidae; genus Trichonephila; species Trichonephila clavata. The sequence goes on from BMAO01030162.1 coordinate 56,958, forward strand.
TGAATGCAAGCATGTATGCATTGTATCATACAGGTGACGAATGTCACTTTGTAGGATGGAGTTCTATGCTCTTTGTACTTGTTGTGTTGATACTGGAACATTCAGTGCTGGCTGTGGATGATGCTGGGGTTGTCATCCAATGATATCCCATACATGCTCAATTGGTGACAGATTTGGTGATGTCGCAGGCTAAGGCAGCATGTCAGTACAACATGTGAGGACGAGCATAATCCTGTTGGAAAACTTCCCCCCTGAATGCTGTTCATGAATGGCAATACTATAGATTGAATTATCAGACTGACGTAGAAATTTGCAGTCAGTGTGTTTGGGATAACCATGAAAGTGTTCCTGCTGTCATACAAAATTGCTCCCCAAACCATGACTCCAGGTGTAGGTCCAGTGCGTCTAGGTCGCAGGCATTCCTCTCACTTCCCTGACCATAGCCTTCCTTCTGACAGGGCCATCAATGGCAAAAAGGCAGAACCTGATTTCACATCAGAAAACGCAATAGATCTCCTCTCTGTCCTCTAATGAGCCCTGGCTTGACACCACTGGCGTCGCAAACTGCAATGGTTTAGAGTCAGTAGAATACATGCTACAGGGTGCTTGATTCAGAGCTGTCCTTGAAGTAACCAATTTCTAATAGTTCATTGTGCCTTTGAGTTTGCAGCTTAAAGTTCTGCCGCAGTTCCAGTATAATGCACCACAGGCATACGCTGAATACAGCAGTCTTTTCTCTTGGTAGTGCCATGTGGCCTCCTGAAACTCTTGTCTTTTTGAGGCAGTACCATCCCTTGACCACTACTCCCAACAATCATGCACAGTGGATACATTCCGGCCAAATCTTTCTGCAATATCATGGAAAGAAAATCCACCTTCTCGACATTATTACACGACCTCGTTCAAACTTTGTGAACAGTTGATAATGGCTTCTTGAAGGCATTTTTGGCTAAAATCTACTCAATACATCAAACTCTCTCTTCACAGACAAATAATACTCACAAACTTTACAGTACACATTTAAGGCAATCCTGATTTGCAAGTTCTAAGTGGTGCTACTAGCACCATTGATTCACTTTAGTGTGAAATGTGAATCAATGTCATCATTTAGACGCATAAACACACCTACCAAATTTCATTTATCTAAAAACGTCTTGGTGTTGGAATTCCCCCCCCCCCCCCGTCAGTGTAAATTAGATGTCATTAAGAATTATTTCAATTTTGAACAATAAGTAAAAGCTTCATAAATCTTTTTAATTTGATACTGGATGCTTAAAATTCAAACTTGTTTGAAATTAAAGAGCAATTGTCCTGTATTTAGGATATCTTTAACAATATCTTAATTAATAACACACAGTATTAAGGTAATATGATTTTAAATATTACTTTCTTCCACATCTACTCCCAAGCAATCTAAACTACAGTCTTGCTGCTGAATTCTCTATGGAACCTTTTGGTGTTGGCACACATTCATCAAATTCTTATTTAATAATTTGCATGTTGTGATAACTATATTGCCATGGAAGACTCGCGAAAAATCAAAATTTCTTACAGTGTTTTCATTTTACGACCCTGGAAGTTATTATGCAACAGATAAACTATTATGTATTAATTTTATCTTGGCATATTTTTCTCTTTAATATAACTAGCACAAGGTTTTTTGCATGATTTTCATTTCCTTATTAAGCATAAAAGAAATCAAAGAACTTTATTTTTACGTAATGAAGCAGATAAATAATTTTTAATTTAGGACATTCAGGTGAACTGCTACTGAGGAAATTATATAATTTTACATAACTCTTGAAATATATATGGAAAACATTTTTAGCATAACATTTAGAATAATTAAAAAAGGGAATGATACATTTGCAGCTTTTTTTAAATTAATTTAAATTTATAGAAAAAAATATTAGATTATAATTTGATATACTTTTGATCTGTTAACAAAGTTGTATGTAGCTATTTTGATGCTGTCATTCAAACACTTTCTATGCTCATAATGTTCTGAAGAAATCTTACTTTCTTGAGTAGCATATATATGCAAGTTTGTAAAAATAATCCATTTTAAAATTAATACTTTCAGTAGTCTTATAATTATAAAAATGCCTGGCTCTAAATAAACAAATTTAATTTATGTAAATGTACTTAGTTTTTTTTTTTTTTAAATTTTCAAGTAATTATATTTTTTTTTCTTGTAGTGATCAAAATGTTTTTCTGAAATATGTGGAACAATAAATATTTGCACAGATTTTTTGCATGATAATGAAATTTTTGTATTAAGGTATGTTATTGCATGCATTTTTTTTTAAATGTGTAGTTTGGTTTCTGGTGCATGAATTTTAACTTTCTTTTTACTGTTTATTTGCTATAAGTGAGATTCATAATTTAAAATGGAAATAAATTATGTTTTAATTCAATATCTTTTTCATACATATTTTGCCTTTTTTTATGCAAACAACTTAATTGCAGAAATATGAAATCATAGAAAACTTTTTCTGAAGCACTAGCATGAATAAAGCTTATATAAATCCACAATTTTATGAAAAAGAATCATTTACTTCACTCTTACAATTAAAAAATTTCAAAAGTAGATTTAATTTAGTTAAAAAAAAATTGCTTTTATGAAAGGTAGTATTTTAAAAGATTTGGAAGAAATAAGTTTTTTTACAAAAATATTTTGATTATTATTATGTGTTATCTGATCAATGGTTTTACGTACACAGACATTAAATGCAAGACATCAATAAGGGAGAGCATGGTTAACAATAAACTTAACATTTATTTTATCCAGTATTATTAGGCCTGGCACCTTCAAGCTGGGAGAGCTACATTTGCAATTATTCAGAGTGCTTTTTTAACAAAAAACTAAGTTTCTACTCAAATAAGTGTTTAGATGCCCTTCAAATGGTTACAACGATAATTCGTTAGGGAATTCTTAACAAATGGTGTGTTATTATTATTTTTTTAACATTGTCTGATTCCATACCTTTTAAACAATTGCTTTTGTTTCATAAATTAAACCCTCAAAATGAAACACTGCTGAAATATTATAAAGCTTCTTTTTCCAATATTACTTTTTTAATTGTGAAATTTTAATCTTTACACCATCTTATGACTTTTTTTAATCTGGAAAGTTATATTACAATTATGAAAATGAAATTAAAACAAATTCTAATTATCTTTGTGAGCAAAGAAATTATATTCTAATGTTGTTTCCTCATGTATATTTTTTTTAAAAATTGTGGAATATTTTACATTTTATCTAATATACGATACTTTAAAAACCTAATCTCTCAATTTGTTTATACTATAAACTTTTTTATAGTATACATTTTTCACAAATCAACTCATACTTTTGAGTATATATATATATATAAAGTACATAACTAGAATATTTTTAGGGTTCAGCTTTAATGTATAATAGTTAAAATGTATGAGATTTTTGTAATTATAAGAGCAAGCAAAAGGATTGAATTGAAGTTCATAAAATCTTTAAGAAATTGTTCCCATAGTAAAGTAATGAGAGTAAGAAGTTCAATATATATAAAAAAATTAACAGCAAAATTATTTGCAAGCATATGTAATCTCTGTATAACAGTTTGAAAATTGGGAAAAGCTGTTATACAACACAGCATCCTTAAATACAGTTTAAAAAGTAGACAAATAAATTCCCCATAAAGTTTTTCAGGGCAAAATTTCAAATTATAGAAGAAAATCTTTGTACAACATGGAATGAAAGAACTTTTAAGTGCCCTAGAAATCTAGTTGGAAAATAACACATTTTTTAAGGAAGTAACATCTATTATATGAGGGTTACCCATAGTTTTATAAAATAACGACGATTAATCAATAACTAGATTTGAAATATGGTTTTGTTTTATTTGAGTAAAAGGCAAGTGAGACATAAATAGTTTATTGCCAAAAAAAGAAATTTTTCTGAAATATTTTAAAGAGGGTCACATACATCACTTCCAAGAGTAAAGTTCTTTTCATGTCTGATGAAATATTTTTAAAACTATTTTAAGGTATACTAAAAGGAGGTCTGGATATTCCCTAAGATTTTGCAAAGCATGTTCCTATTGTTTTGAAATTTTCTTTATGTAATACAGAGCACATTTTCAGTGCAATGTATTGTCTTCTTTCTAATGGGCTGCATTTTGGCAGCTAAGTCTTTGCATCTACTAAGTCTTTGAAACATCTACACCTTTTAGCTGCATTACACCCATTGATTCTTTTAATCATGTTGAATTCCGGGAGGAATTATTGATCAGTACTCCCAAGTATAGCAGCCATCCGGAATTACTCAGACAGCTGGCACTTGAAGTCATAAATGACATACCTGATCAAGCCTTGATTATTTATACAGATGGTAATCATTTGGATATGGGTAGAGCAGGGAGTGGTATATTTAATAACATTCCCAGGAGTGATGTTAAAATCAGCATCAGGAATTCTGACCACTGTTCCGTCTTTAGATCGGAACTCATCGCTATCAGTGGTGCTCTCGATCATGCTCTCTACTCTAATAAGGACACTATCTGGATCCTGACAAGACAGCAGAAGCTCCATCCAATATCTGAAGAATAGGCCAAAGATCATGGACAGTACTGGTCTAGCTATTATATCCAAATTGGCTAGGCTTAATCAGAGGAAACAAGTGAGTCTTCAGTGGATACTATCACATGTGGGTGTGCCTGGGAACGAGGTAGCTGATGAGCTGGCTGGTAAGGGTTGTGCCTAAGGTAGTGCCTAACCCCATTTCCTCTGTCTTGAGCCACTCTGAAATTCATTCCCTCTACAAAGCTAAAATGAATCTGACTTGGCGAAAGCCTCCTGCTCACCACTGGTACGCAGCTAAGAGTCCTGGTCTATCGTTACAGTGCAGGGGATCCAGAGTTCTTCAAACAGCCTTGGCACGCTTTAGAAGTGGTCACCTGCATAGTATGACCTTTAAGCAGGGGGTAAAGTCTTTCATTACCTGTCCCTGCTTCTCCTTCTCATCTTCTGGCACATTTCCCTGGGACAGCTGCTTGGTGACATTCTTATGCGGAGAGGTCAAATGGTGTAGGCTTTCCAGCTCCAAGGGGATTTGAAACAACAACAACGTCTTTGCAGAATACTAAGTAGAATTGTAAACTACATTAAACTGAAATTTATATGGACATAAAACAGATAATTTTTTTTTTATGTGTAAGAGTTCAGTGTTTCATTATATCTTAGAATTAATCAGTAACTTAGTATCAAAGATTTACATGAAACTACAGTTGCAATAGTATGACATTCATTCTAATCAGTGGTGCCTACAGGAATTTTTCAAGGGAGGGGGTTCCAGGGTCAAAAGTCCACCATTCTCGTATCATACCCCAATTATACGCAGGATTATAATCAATAAAAAAAAATCAAGGGCTATGGAGGTGGGTGAACCTGGGACCCCCCCCTTTGTGTGTGCCACTTATTCTAATAAATTGATTGAAATTTCAGCTATATATAATTTTTGGAAATTTTGTTATAAATTAAATGAATATTCAGTTTCTTAAATAATTTTGCAGCTATTGAAAATTAAAATAACTTCTAGCAATCTTTAATTTTTTAAAAAAATTAAGTATATATGTATCCAAATAACAAGTACCAATTATGAAATGTAATAAATTAATACGTCAGTTGAAAAGGTTGCTTTATAATGTATATGAAGTCAGTAAGAATCTATAAGGGTCATCCAAAGAAACGTAAAGAGCAATTGCACACCATGTCCAGTGCTAACCTCTCTCCATAGTGAAGGCATGCACACCAGTTAGCTCCTTCCTTTGGTTTAGTGTGAGCCAAGTTTTCTAGCTGAATGGTGATGTCTTTCTTTTTGTAACCTTTCAAAATGGCTTCACCCATTAAAAACTGTCATACATAAAGTGCATAGTGTTATTCCTTTTCTGAAAGCACAAAATGTTCAACTTATCAAAATTTTTCAAGCGTGTTAGCCATCCAAAACAAAAAACGTTAAATATTATCTTTAATTGTGTTTTTCATCTATGACAATGTGCGGCTTCATGCATCAATGTGAACCACATAGAAAGCTTCTAATATTGCAGGTAGGAAAGTTTTGGATATTTTCCTTACAGTCCTGACTTGGAACCAAGTGATTTTCACTTATTATCTAAGATATCTCATGGGTAGCCTAGTAGCATTGGACTCCAGACCAGAGGACCTGGGTTCAATATCTGATCCCACCGAGTAGGCACAGAGTATGTGCTCGTTAAATAAGTGGGTCTGTAAATCCTGTGGTGGTCACAGCAGAAACCACAAGAAAAGGACCACAAGTGCTGGCGAATATTTCCTTTCCCTCTAGGCCATGCCTAAGATTGGTGTTGTCATGTATCAAGTAGAAGTCTAACTTATCTCAGGCCCAAGGGAAGGACACGACGACAACATCTAAGATAAAAATAATGTATTATATAGGAGTATTATTTTTTTAAACATATATGGATAGAAAACATTTCATAAACGATGACTCCCAGCAAGAAGTGATGTTTTGGCTCAAATCTTTTGTAGCTGAAGAATGCAACATTGAATTGAAAATTTGTCCCATATTACAATAATTGCTCTTTTTGCAACACAGCAACTATGGTGATTTTATTGAAAAACAAAGTAAAGTACGGGGATTTTATAAAGTTTTGTTAGTATGTTTCTCTTTTTTTTAGTTATGCCAAAACATTCTGGATGACAGTTGTATTCGATATAAGATGTTACAAAAGGTCCTAATACAAAATAAGATAACTTTTAAAAGGATGTAAATGGGGGATAGATAAAACTTAACATGCATTACAACTGAATATACATATTAACTTTTTTTTGAATTTCTGTTTTGATAAGTTGATTTAAAAATAATGGTGATAATCAAAAATATTCAAACATTTGTTTTGTTTTTTGAAGAAAGTTTTTAATTATAACATTTTGATATGGTAAGCAACTCATCTGTCTTTTCAGCAGGCTAATGTAGAATTTTGTATATTCTGATTTCTGACTACCTTTAGCACATCTTGTCTTCTAAAATAATAGTCTCAACTATAATTCTTACAAGATTGTTATTTGAAAAACTTACTTGAATTTTTCAACACATAATATAATTCATCAGTGTCTTATTCAGTTATTTAAGTTTACTATTTTGGAAATGTTTTTACTTGCATTGAATGTCTGCAATATCCATGACAGTGAAAAACATGCTCTACTAAAACACTATTGCACGTGGTTTTTAGTGAAATACTCGTTACAATTCTATTTTACTGGTCTGAATGACTTCTTGTCATCAATGAGAAATACAGTATTCTAGGAAAACATACTCCTTATAAGAGAGAATATTCTAACTAATGTAAGTAATGTTAACCCTTTCGGGACTAACGTCATTTATGTGTGCCAGCATAAAACACTGTCAGCGGCCTAGCACCACGTATCTGTGCCTTGCACTCAGAATGTTTTTTAATATCAATTTTTTGGCAATAGTTGGCATTATATGCCCATAAGGTTTGATATACATGTAGATCTGACCTTCTTCTCGAAATGAGAGAAATATTACTCGCATACATGTGGTTTTGTTTTATAAACATAAGGAGAAGGGAATGTTTCCGAATTGAATGCTTTATGAACATGTGGCTCTTGCTTATAGTGAAAATGAGATTTATTTTCGCTAGAGCATTTGGGTTTGCAGTGTAGTTTTTAATGGATAATTAGATCTGGTAGACAAAATTATTTTTTTTTCACTTTTACAAGGTTGAAGCATCTAAAACATTTAACTGAACTTGGAATATCAGAATGATGCAAAATTGATTCTAAATTAGAATCAGTCTAGTGACAAATAATGTTTTATGATAGTTCTGTTCATTGTGAATTTTATGATAATGATATTTCCGACATCAGTATGCCAATTGCATCGATTTAGGCTTAACTACACAAAACACTCCAGCCGTGGCATTACGCACGTGTTTGCATCCTTCGTCTCGAAAGGGTTAAATTGGTTATAAAAATTTTGTTTCATGGGTGTAAATCACTGTTAATGCCAAAAGGTAAGGTGTTGTCATTAAGATTGTTTTGTTGTGTGTGTTTGTCTAACTTGTCTTTTATGTAATTATTAGTATTCCTGTGATGTATTGTAACCGTGCACTGGGAACCTAAAAAGAATGGGTTTTAATCCACCCAATTGAGAGTATTTTTATCCAAATGATCAAAATGTCTTTGCACTCACACATGCCACACTAAACTGTGCTTTTCCCCCACCAGGATGAAGCCATTTTGGCAATTGTGAAGTATGTGAAAGAGCATCCCAGAGCTACAGAAAAAGAACTACAGCGAGAAGTGGAAAAGCAGATTGCAATGTTTGTTGAAAAAATTAAATAAATGCCGTTATTGATTTTTTGTTTAGATTATACATAGTAATTTTTATGATTTTTTAAAATTCTTTTGGATTCTTTGTACTTAATTTTTTAATTATTTTCTATTGCTTAAACTGTTGATTGGAAGCAATTTAATTTTTGTTGAATAAAGATATTTTTTATGTTCATAAAATAATTATTTGTCAATCCTTAAATCAAATACTCTCTTAATTTTAAGGTAAACTATTTTAAGTATTTTATTTAAGCATATTTTTAAAATTCCAATAAATACTTATTTTGGTTTAGTAAATTAATGCAAAATTAAATGCAAGTTTGACATAATGTCATTGGTGAGGGAAAAATTTCATTTACATTTACAACGCTTGGTTTATTTCAAGAACGAACCTGTCACTTTCTTCAGGCTTAAATTTTTTTAAAAAAATAAGAGACATGACATTTTAGTTGTATATTTATATAAAATATTTGTCCAACAATACAGTTTTCCAACAATTAAAAAAAATGCAGATTGCCATACATCAACTTGATTATATTTGAACTAAAAGACACAGTTAAGGAAACAAAATATTGGATAAACACCAAAATACAAGAAAAGATTCTGTTAAGAGTTTTGATATGAATAACATGCAATAAAATTAAAGACAAAAACCAGAGACAAAATATGAGAATTCAAAAATAAAAAAAGACAACCTTTGAGATTTGTAACTGAAATTCCTTTCTGAAAAGTATCTTATCAGATATCACCAAATTCTAAACTTGAGTGGGATGTACTGTCAATGGATGACAGCTTCCTTCCCTGAGCTGTCTGACTGGATTCTTCTAGAATCTCTGTTTTGTTGTTGGTTTCACCATGCTCCTCACTACTGGGAGAGTCTATACCATTGTCCCAACCTGGGGAAGAAACATGTGTAGGAGAAAGGCTGAGGGACATGCGATCCTGTAGAAGCTGCTTGTACTCGTGAATGGACTCGTTAAGTGACCATAATTGACACAGGAGGGACATATCCAGCTGTCGCAAGCCAACCTGTCGAAATAAATAATTTTTTGAAAAATAACACTCCCACAAGGATGTAGCTAGATTGTTTTAGGTGTATCCAGTTAAAATATGTAAAAAATATTAGTCACACAATAATACGGAATTCACATACATATATATATAATTTACTTTTATATAATGGCAAATTTTCAAGTAACCTCTTCACAACTAGCATCCCATATTTGAACCAGCAGGAAAAACCGACAGTAGCCCAGCATCCCACATTTGAGCCACACACTTGGAACGTTTTTTAAGCTCAATTTTTTGGCAATAGATGACATCATATGCCCATAAGTTTTGAGAAGCATGTAGATCTGGCCTTCCTCTTGAAATGAGAGAAATATTACTCACATATATATAGTTTTTGTTTTATAAACATAAGGGGAAGGGAATGTTTCCAAAATGAATGCTTTATGACTGCTCTTCAAATGAACATGTGGCTCTTGTTTATAGTGAAGAGAGAGATTTATTTTTGCTAGAGCATTTGGTTTGGGCTTGCAGTGTAGTTTTTAATGGATAATTAGATCTAGCAGACAAAATTATTATTTTTTTACTTTTACAAGGTCGAAGCATCGAAAATGTTTAACTGAACTTGGAATATCAGAATGATGCAAAATTGATTCTAAATGAGAATCTAAGAGCAGTGATATTGACAAATAATATATTGATTGTTCTGTTTATTGCAAATTTTATAATAATGATTTTCAGACATCTGTATGTCGATTACATTGATTTAGGCTTAACTACACAAAATACTCTGGCCATGGCGGTACACACGCGTTTGCGTCCTTCATCCCAAAAGGGTTAAACAAAAGCTAAATTTCTAACATTACATTAATTACATGCCTTATTAAAAATTTTATGATGTATTTATTTGGAAGCAATAAAATGTATTAATAGTTTATATTATTGCCAGAAATTCAAATAAAAGACAAAGTTTCACATGAAAATTTGAAAAATCATTATTTGTATATAATTTTACAATTAGTACTGTAGATAATTTTATTATACATTATAAACCTCCAGAGTTAAATTGATAGAACAATGTGGTGTTATTTATTAAAATAGAAAAAAAATATTTTTAAAAATTTAGGATATTGGGTAATGTGGGTTTGAACTTTTCAAGAACCTTGAACTACTATGACAATGCTTTTAATAAAGCTATGAATAATAGCAAAATGTTAGTTACCAATTTTGTTTAATATTGGCTTTCGAGGTAATTTCTAGAATTATTTCAGTATAGAACTGCTTTATAAAGTGATTTTAAATATTTTTGTGTGTCTTCAGATATTTTGAATATAGTTATAATAAAAATATTTTGAATTAGAAAACATTGTTCTTAGTTTTTATACTTAGTTTAATTAATTAATATTATTTTAACAGATTCTATATGAATGTATTTAAAATTCTAAAGGAACTGTAAAATGCATTAGAAAAAAAAATTATGAAATATATCAGTCACTTTGTAAAATAACAGCAATGATATGCTTTATCTCTGATGAACTCATAAAAAACGTTAAAAATATCATTTATCAAATAATTAATAACAAAGTATGTCATTTTAGACATATTTATAATAAGAAATCTCGCAAATAATTTGGATGATTTATCATTTTTGAACACTTTGTCACGGTATATAAGCAGTCTCACTTTACCCCTCCCCTCTTTAAAGTTTTTTGTTTGGTAAAGAAAATTTTGCATACTGATACAAAATTTTGGAAACTTATAATTTACTTTTCAGTTTAATTTTCAAACTCAAAAATTTTTTTATGTAATAAAACAAAATATATAAAAAATGGACTTAAATTAAATCCCCATTTTTTTAACCCTGCTGTTCTGTTCACATTTACTACTACATATATGCAGTGTTCAGGTCAATATGACCCGATTCAGAAAACTAACCTTTTTTTCCGTAAATGGCAGGTGCCATTTAAGTAATGGTTGAAGCAATAGTAGCATATGTTTAAAAATAGATCTAATAATATAAAACATCTACAAAACAGAAAAATATTAGAAATCAAAATATATATTTTTTTTTTTGTAATTTGAAGAGTAATATCTTACTTGAGTTGAGCAAATGTGATTCTTTTGCACCTTGTATGTTTGACAAACAATGAAGTATTCTCAGCAGATCCCGATGGGTACACTTTCCCTTTTTCTCTGTATTCGTTTCACTATTCTTATTGAGTCCTGCCTTCTTGGAAGGTTTGGCATTGCTTCAATGTATGGAAAAATTAGTGATTTTCCCAGTTCTTTGAATAGTCTAATTGTTTTCATTCCAATCATTATGTATTAAAGTCCATAGAACATATGCATTGTACACAAAGGTATCAAGCATGTTATGGAATACTATCATGGGCCAGCGATTTGTTTTTCTTTTACAACTGTGTGTGTTTAGAAGTTGATCAAGAACATCCACAGCCCTTTAGTTGAATTATAATCTAAGAACATTAATGGTTTTGTTGCTGTATTCTTTGACACGATGCAAAGTGCTCATAAGAAAAACATTCTTGTTCTTTTTTGGGATGTAGTTTACAATTTCTGTGTCTTTTGTAAAATAAAATAATGAGCTGTGAACTCCTTTATTTGGCATTTCTTCCAGGAAGTTCTGGTTAATTTTTTCTAATGGTGCCTAGTGTAGTCATTTTCCATTTTAGAAGAAATTGCCCTAAGTTGTAAGATGTGAAAAAATTATTGCATGCAATATTGTGCCCCGAACGTTCATGAGTGAGATCACACACTATTCGCATTCCTTGATTTTTGTCTGACTTAGACCTTTGTTCTTTTCCAGTGTAAATTTGTGGTTTCAGTACATGTGAAGTTTTACTGTTACATATTTTTATCCCATATTTAGAGGGCTTACTTGGTGTATACTGTTTGAAAGAACATTGGCCACGAAATCCTACTAATTGTTCATCTACAGCAGGGGTGGCCAACCTTTTTGGGAAGCGTGCCACAATCTGATAAAAAAAAATTATGCGTGCCACTTTCAACTTTTCTACCAAACTAAAAAATATACAAAAGTGAAAAAATTTTACTTATAGGCAGGCTTATTATGGGTTATTTACACCTAAAACTTACTTTTAAATGAAAGTTCTATACAGTGAAAATGTAAAAAAAAAAATGGTATAACAAATAAAACAAAAGTAGAAACTTATATTTTATTGTTGATAAATTTTTACAGGATCAGTCAGTTAGCTAAGGTACAAAATAAAAATAAGCAGCTTGAAACATTTAATTTTAAATGATTACTGAGCAGTCTTTTAATGTGGCTTTTAAATCTGTAGTTTTTTTACTAAATCATCTATATTTGGATTAGTTCGTGAAGATGCTAACAAAATTAGGTGTTTTAGGTGCATATCAGTTAATTTTGAGCGATATTTTGATTTAATTACGTTCATAACAGAAAACATTTCTTCACAAACATATGTTGATCCAAACCTACAACAATATCTGACCGCTAAATCATGTAAATTTGGAAAATTACTTGGTGGCACACATTTCCAAAATTCGATGTAATTCGGATCATTTACGGTTAAAATAATTTCCTTTTATTTGCTTTTCAGAGTAATATGGTGCTGTAGGTCAATAATTTCAATTTGTACCTGAGGTAGGTAAGAATTAATGTCTTGAAGAGAAATCAAAAAAGGATTAGTGAAAAGTTCAGTATTTTTTTTATCATCTTTAAAATCCTCAAACCTGGCACTGAAAGAATCCTGCAAAATGGATATTAAATTTTTAAATCTCTCATAGTTCGGAACATTACTAACTTTGGCAGATAATTCCTGCATGAATGGGAAATGAGTTAATTTTTTCTCCAAAATCGAGACAAAAAAGCAAAAGTTTGTTCACAAAAGATATATGACCAAATAGGGTAGGAAAAATACAATTTTTTCCCTATAATCTTAAATTTAAATGTTCCATTATATCGGTAAGAAAAGCTAAATCCCACAGCCAATTTTCACTCCTGAGGAACAAGCATTCACTGGGCAGTTCGTCGTTTTCTTCCAGATATTCTAAAACATATTCCCTCAAACACCAAAATCTCGCAAGTGAACTTCCTTTGGAAAGCCAGCGCACATTACAATGGAGTAACTCGCCGTTTTCTTCCGTTTCTTCGGGGAAAAGCGTACGAAATCTTTGCCGATTCAGAGCACGAGCTCGTATTTTGTTGATACAGCGCACCACAGGGTCAACAACAAAAGATGAGTTTAAGTCCTTGGCACAAATAGCTTCTTGATGAATAATACAATGATATTCGAAAACTTTTGTTCCCAAATAATTTTCAAGCAATGCAACAAAACCTTTTATTCTGCCAACCATGCAAGGCGCTCCATCTGTGCAAACACTGCCAAACACTGTGCAAAATTTTATCCATTCTACTTTGTTAACTTCAATTACATTTTTAAGTTTCTTAAAAATGTCTTCACCTGTAGTTAAAACTAGTTGGCGCAAATCATGAAGTTCTTCCACAGTATCAAAATTTTCGTTCGTATAACGCACAAAGATGCTTAACTGCGCATTGTCAGTGATATCACAGCTTTCATCCAAAGTTAATGAAAAATATTTGCAATTTTAAAGTCCAGAGACAATTTGCGTTCCAATATCCTGGCCCATGTCATTTATACGACGCATGACGGTATTTATGGACAAAGCTTTTTTATTAACCATATTTTTGACATTAAGATCACCGACATTTTGGGCGAAAATTAAAAGGCTACCTTTTTATTATCTCCTCTCCATCAGAATATGGTTTATTCGTGCGTGCTAACAACAAAGAAAGTTCTTAAGAAGCCTTCACCATGGTTTCCATTTCTCTTCTGGAACAAAGATTACTGGCTGGCTTAAGATTTCTTTATTTTATTGATGAATTCCGTTCACAAATTTGATCCAACAGGATATTTGCTGTTGAAATCACTATGCAGTTGTTTGAAGTGACGGTCCAAGTTAAATTTTTTTGGAACTGCTATACAAATTCCACATATCAAACAAACAGGCTTGGAAGCATTTTGATGTGTAAACAAGTATTGTTCTTCCCAGACAATTTTAAAATCACGAGCTGCTATATCCTCTTTATAATTTCTTTTCGATGTCTAAGGTTTACTCATAAACATATGGAAAATTTTAAAAAGTTTAAACAACTACGCTAACACTAAAATCTAAAAACAATTTTAGAAAAGGAGAAAAGCTAAACGTCTTGCTAAACAGAGTTTAAAATCAACTGAGTCTGACAGCTAGAAACAATTTGCCAATGTTACGCTACAAATTTTCTAGGTTCCGAATCCAGCATTCTGATTAGTCATGGATGCAAGTTCACACTCCCTCTGCTTTACAAAGCGGCTACTTTGTGCAGATAAAATTACTTCTACCCGTATCAACAACTGTGCTCCTAATGTATTGCAGAATTACTTCTTGACATTACAGAAATCGTAAATAGCCAACATCTCCGGAAAAACCTTTTTATCTGACATCACGCTGACAGCCAATAGCTATAAACTTCAGCCCTGCACAGGGAAGCTGAAATTTGAGTAGAAATCTGAGATGTTAAAAATTAACCGCCCCCGAGAGAGGGTGACTTTTTGGGCAGTTTCGACCGTCCGAGAGAGAGAGAGAACTTATGTTTTTAGTCTCATGTTACTCAACACTTTTCTCGGAATGTTACAAAGCAGTAGAATTGTAAGTTTTGGAGCATGATCTCATTTTTGGCATTTTTATGAAGAAAAGAGAACTCTTTCTTAGCGCCCTTAAAATCTCACGCTGAAAATTTCTGTTTCTTACATATTGTCTTCATGACAATTTTTTTTATTTTAATTCAATTAATTCAGTAATATTTTCATAATATTTGTGTAATTTTTCAATAAGTCTTCGCGTGCCACAAAGTGGCACGCGTGCCGCGGGTTGGCCACCCCTGATCTACAGTAATATTTTCATTTGGATTGTATTTTTGTCGGAATTTCTATCCACACTTTCCCCAAATATCTTGGACTGCAGCTAATTTGTCCAATTTTCTTCTTGATGAATAGATTTATTATCAAAACGAATAACTCTTGACATGGTGCAAAATGTTTCGAAAGACATTGTTGCATGAAATACATTTCTGCCAGTTTATTTATCCCATAAGCTTTTAATTGATTCTCCACATGACTTATAAAAACCGGCTAACAATAATAATCCAATATGTGCTTGAAAAGTTTTACTTTTAATATTTTTCCACTTTTTTCCATAAACTTCTGATCCTTCAATATTAGTCCTTTTTATGATTTTGATTTCAATTGTAGAATTGAATACTACCTTAAACACACTTTTTACATCTGTTTCCCTTGCTGTTGCATATCTTGTGATCCCTGTAGTAGTTTTTATAATATTAGCAGCTGTTAATTGAGAAGAATGTGGCAGCGGATTCAGAGAGCTTACACTTTATTTAATGATTCTTGAACTGAATACTCTCATTATAGTTTATTTGTTAATTATTGGTATCCAAATCCTTGCCAGATCTTTCATTCTCAATTTCATTACTTGTATAATGTTCATACTCAGATACTTCTTCGCTATTAGAAGTTTCTATTAGTTTAGCTATATCAGCAAGACTCAAATTTATGCTATTTGACATTTTTTCTCTCCCATTTTCATGTACAACTTCTTTACTGAATATCAGAAAATGAAATACAGCAGAAACGTTGCAATAGAAGCATGCAGTTAAGCCCTCTGCCAATTGTATCAACTTTTTGACCTTGCACATGATTTCTAATGTGACAAAATATATACATCAATGAAACAAGTTTTGAAAACAGATTGGAGAAACTATTGTTATTCTTTTCTTTTAATTTATTCCAAACAAAAGTTAACATGTACGAGTAAAAATAAATGAGTTTTTGCATTGGGTCATATTGACCCAAACAATACATTAGGCATGAATTGAAAAATATTCCTTCAAAATACAAATAAACATAAATCTCTCTAGGAGTACATATTTATATTATTTATCTATGATGTCAAGAAGTTCATGAAAAAATATCTCTGTTCTATACTTTTTTATGAATGTATAAATTTTATTTTGGGTCATATAGACCTTAACAGGACAGCTGGGTTAAATATATTTTGAAAAGTGTGCTTATACCCACAACTGTATAATAGGCAATATAATATTACTTGACAGCTAAATAAAATATACTTCTTATGTTACGAATTAAAACTATAAATAATTCCATTAATCACACTCTAGGTCTACTTTTTGTTATTTTTCAGAGACATCCGTACTATGTAACATGCTTTCAGATAAAATATTTCCCTGACATAAGCCCTCCATGATTTTTTTTATTTGCATTTAATAATATATTCACATTAATTTTTCTTTTCATAAATTCATAGAATTGAACTTCATCTAAATTGTTAAATTTCAAACAGATTAATAAATAAATTATATACATACATTTGCCTGCAAAATCTGTAATTTATTGTTTATAATTAAATATTTCTGATTCCCCTTCCCACCAAAACATACAATTAAAAAATTTTTTTTATATGTATATATTTTTATATGTACATATGCCTTTTCTATAATTCTTCTAGTTTCATTCTGAAGCTTCAAACCAAAACTAGAAGAGATAGCACCTAAATGCTTAAATCAATCTAAAGTATACCAAAAAAAGAGAAAAAAAAAGGGCAATAGAAACATATTGCATAAATATCATAATTTCTACAATAGTTCAAATAAAAGCAACACAAATACAAACCATTTCTTTTCGCAACAAAGCAAGCTGCACATCTAGTCGTCCAGACCGATTTTGCGCTCTTCCATCATCACTTTGTATGTTTTCTGCACTGTCGCTGCGAGTGGGAACATTTTGCAAGTTTGTGCGTTCTGCAATGCCCCGACTAAGGTCCTGTTGGATCATAGTTCTCATGGTGTGAAGGCGCTCCATTTCCTTCCATTGCGCACTGCTGAAGTTTAGGAGGCCACTCAAACTCTTGGGCAGAGGGGGCAGGCCTTGCAGGGAAGCCATTGATTTCTTTAAGTGAATACGAAACATTGAATTTATAATAAGGAGACATAAATATGAATATTAAGTTAAAGTGTAGAATAGGGGGGCCCTTGGTGGTTAATTTTTTTATGAATGAAATCGGTCACCAAGCAACTTAAGGAACTAGTTGATATCACAGGGCAAGGTACCAAATGCTGCTTGGCGCAATAAAGAATCAAGCAAAGCAGCACATGTCGGAATGAAATCCAAGATGGCGGCCTAGCGGTAAAACTCATCAGGAAAATAATTTCAAAGAACTGTTTTGATATGCATTAAAATCTATTTCAAATGAAGAATATAGGAAGAGATTGAAAATAAATAACGAATATCAATAGTTTAACAAAAATCATATTTATACTAATAGTAATTATTATATATTCATATAGCATTACTTAAAAACAATTATTTTATAGAATAATTCATCATATTGTAATCCAAGGAGAATTGTACATATATAAGAGTACTAATTTAAGATTATAAATAAGTAACAAAATAAGAATTTTAAATAAATAATAATAATTATAATAAATAATTCTGTTTATAAAATAATTATTACAAATAATGAACATTATACCATTATTGCACATAAGAATAGTATTTTTCTTCTATTATTAATAAAATAATAACATAAATATTAAAATTGATAATGAATAGCAAGTAAAAAGTACTGAAAACTTGTTATGTTTCAAAAACTGCAAGTTTCTTCAATGAATTTCATTGAACAAGGAATGTTGTAAAAAAACATTTTTAAAAAGTAAAATAAAGTGAAAATGAATGATTTATAGCAAAAAGAAAAACACAACACTCATTCTTTTTTAAAAAAAATATACTAGAACTCACTAATGATTTTAGAAATATCCATATTCGAAAATAGCACTAAATAAAACAGAAGGCTGAAATAATAGTTTGATTTGGAATTGCAATGAAAATGGTTAAATTATAAAAGAAATGGAATTAAAATCATCTGAAATTAATAGGATTACCACGGGAACAAAACCAATAAAAATTATTTCTAATATACGTTATCTCCATGGCAACCACATCGCCAAACGATAAAAATATCAAGGTAACCATATTGTAATGTTATCGCCCATCTTGGCGACCATAAACAACAACTTGACACCTGCCCCGTGATATCAAACTAACACCTGGGATTTTTACGCAAATAGGGCTTTTTTTTAATGCAAGTCTATGTAGTTGATATTTAAAAATATAATAAATAAGATGAAAGCACAAACTTATATTTTTATTTATAATAAACTTTTTACAAGTTCAATCAATAAGGTTAAGTGTAAAATAAAATTGAGTAATTTAATTCAAAATAATAATTAAATGCTCAGGACTCACTTAATGTGGCTTTTGAATTACTACTTTTTCTACCAAGTCATCTATATTAGGATTAGCCTACAGATGCCTACAAAATTAGGTTATTATAGGTGCACATAAACTAGTTTTGAGTGATATTTATATTATTATGTTCATAGCAGAAAACATTTATTCACAAACATATTTTGATCCAAATTTTGTGGATTTTTTGTCTGAGACAACCCCACTTCAATAAAATTGTAAGATATGGTTATTTATTATACTTTAAAATTTTTCAATAAGTTTTAGTGTTTCACTGTTACAACTCCACAGTACCACACGTGCTGCGGGATGGCCATACCTGCTTAAACAAATGATGCAGATCTGAGTGAGTGAATATTAACGTCCCACTGTTCAGCTACATGAGGGCTTTTGGGGACGGTCAGCGTGATTTTGAACCATGGTCAAGTGACGTTGATGACACCTGAGCTGGCACCTCCTCTTCTAACTACCACACCACACCAATGGGAGGACGTTTGAGCTCTGGACAGATTTAACGTGCATCGCTCCCCTACACAGCAGGTCTTCAGTGGTACTGGGATTGAACTCATGACACGCTAGCCATGATCCGATGCCTAGACTACTTGGCTACCACGGCCACAATGATGCAGATCTGCATCACTATTCATTTAAAAGAGATCATATTTGTGGAGGTATAGATCTATTAGAATATATATATACCAAGGGTTAATAACTGCATGTCTTAGGGCTTCATGTGAATCACAAGGTCACTGAATGAACCTCTCCAAATTCATTCAAATTTTATATAACAAATTCTACATTTCTAATATTATTTTCTTCATATTTATGGTGTTTTTTGTCATTCATATACATGAAAATCTGTTTTAATAACAAATCCAATGCAACTATTTGTCAGAATTACAATAGTATATATTTTACTTATATTTTTAACAATTTCATTTAAGAAGAAAATGCACAATTTCTAACTTTACTGTTGATATTAACCTGTAAATTTACATTGTACAAAAAAATGATGAAGAAACATTTGAATTCATATGGATAATGCAAAAGAAATCAAGTATATTTGTAAAATATTGAGAAATATATTTCACTGTAGTTCCTAGACAATTAAGACTTTAATGAATTTTTCCACATGTGTATTTTTATATTTTATGAAATAATGAATAAAGATGCAATTGATCCTGTAAATTGGTAATAATTCATGGAAAAATTCCTGATCAAAAATATTTCAGCATAACCAATTGTGCACATTTCAGACAACTCTCATTAAAAATACATTAATAAGAAAAGTTAAGAAAACTTTATAATTGACAGGACTTCAAAAATAAAAAAAACTTAAAGCTTATTTATTTAGGTAATGACTAGTTTGTAAAATATATCATTTATTCAATGTATTGGTATCCATTATTACAAATATTTTGAATAAAAATATAAGCAAATAAATGACATACCATTCAAAATACATAAGCACTTTACAATCCACAGATATATCAAGTCATCTAATTTATGGTTTAGTATAAATAAAATTAAAACATATATATATTCAATAAGTATGGAAGATAATTGCACAAATTAATAAAATCATTTTCGCACATCGGCTACAACAGAAAAAATTAGGCAAAACAAAATAAGTCTGATAGATAAAAGGAACAAACAAGGCCGGACGTGTAATGCGCAATTTCGTTGGCAGCACTTATTCCTACTTTTTACAGCCTTGGAATTCAAATTCCACTGTTTTGGGGTTCCTATATTTGGCTCTCTATGAATTATTGGCTACTTTCAACATAATTAGAAAAAAAAAGTGCAATGTAAGAGACAAGGTGAAATTCTTAAAGTAAGAGACACGTTGAAATTCTTAAAGTAAGAGACATGTTGAAATTCTTAAAGTAAGAGACATGTTGAAATTCTTAAAGTAAGAGACAAGGTGAAATTCTTAAAGTAAGAGACAAGGTGAAATTCTTAAAGTAAGAGACAGGTTGAAATCATTAAAGAGAATAAACATGTTTATGAAATATTGTAAATGTAAAAGTAAAGAGAAATAACATTTGTGTGTGAACCTATTTGTAAAGGAAAAAATAAATGAACAGTCTATCCTGTTCTCCACAAGTGAAAAAAAATTTTTTTTTTTTTTTTTGTAGTTGCTGTATAAAGGTTTGATCGTTCCTTTAACTTTTCATTACAGCTTCAGTTGACTAGATGTCACTAGGTAAAGTTACAAGGCTTTTGGTACAATACATTATATAGTTTGCAGATTTATAGCTACCAATTATTACAGTTTCAGCTGACTCTGATTCTGTAGAGATGATTCCTATTTTAAAGAGGTTAAACTATTCCCTTTACCGGATTGAGCTACCTAGAAAAATATTTCCAGCCTTTGTGGAAAAGTACGTTTTAAATCTACCTGTTGGGACTCGATTCGAATTGCAGGGTCGTGATTGGAACGATCGGATTGTGCGGATCGAGTTTGTGCGGACCGAAACTGGATTTCTATATCAGGGAGAAGCTAGCAACGAAGGAGGTCAGGCATTCATGTCCCATTATGTCTTGGATGAAGGCATCATAACACCCGATGCATGGCTGGATTTGGTGATTTACCCATGTATTCGTCCATTTTACGATATGAAAATACATCTTGCCCAAGCGAGTGTACGCATTTGGACCTCGCGGGATCCAGCCGAGAGATGGATTAACGAGGAATCCTTTTCGACTGTGGCTTTTCTGGAAATGAACCGTACACGCTATTCCCGCTCCGAGGGGAAAAGGGTATTGACTTCATTGATGGACTTGCCACCTGTTTTAAATGAGAGGACTGAGGAAAGTATGAACCAACGCGTAGAGTACAGGGATAAAAATAACAAGGTCTGGTTGACAGTAACACCGATAACTGAAAAGTTTAAGCTTTAAAACCTGCAACTGTGGAGTTTTTGGAAAATTGTGTGTGCTGCTCGAACATGGGTGAGGAAACCGAGTTTCCTTGTATGGCATGGACTGTAAAAGAAATACCCGTTTGCATTTTACAGCTATTCCCATAAGCACATGTTAAACCACTTTTGTCTGTGGTACTCTTGAAAAATAAATTGAAATCGTCAACGTGTCAGAAGTTATAAAAAAAATAAATTTTTTTTTTTTTTGTAATCTTTCTTTGACAGACTTAAATTCTTGATCTGCCTCAAAGTTTACTAGAGTGCCTCAAGATTACTTGACCTGCTCGTAAGTTTTGACTTTCTCGTAAGTGTACTAGTTGCTCATAAGATTGAGTTTATAAATTTGCTAAAGTTTAACTTAAGATAACGTGAGCCGCTCGTAAGATTACTTCTGTTGTTTCTAAGATTACTTGACCTGCTAGTAAGATTACTAGAGTTGTCTGCAACATTACACTTTGACACTCATCATGCATCCCTTGTATCGTTTGGACAGTCATTATTTGCTCATCATTCATCGATGGGTGTATCGCAACTTCGTAGAGAGTTACATTTTAAATGTTCCTGTAGGAACGGAATTGCTCGTCAATGGACGCAAGGACCATTATTTGACCAATCGTTTTGTACGAACTGAAGAAGGCTTTTTGTATGATCCCATGGTGCATGCGCACGAGTGCAATCGGTTTGTCTCTGCCTACGTGTCCAATCCAACGGGATGGATCCTGACACCAGAGGCTATGGGGACTTTAATTTTGGATGGATTTGATACGAAACCTCCCACTTTATATGTGTATACGGACCAGGTGAAGCTCCTCATTAGGATGGATCATATGGTATGGACGGTGGGGAAACGGCCGCATCCGGATTGGAAATTGGTGGGATATATCCAATGGAAGTCGGTGCGAAATCCACAACCTGAAGGAAAAAGAGTCTACAAAAGTTTTCATGAATTTTGGGGCAAGTCGATTGAATCTGGGAATAGATTATTTGGTTGGAAGAAATATTTGTGTGGTGAAACGTGCAATATTGTACAAATGACAAGAAAAAAATGTTGTGTAGAATTACTCTCACAAGTTGCATTAAAAAAAATTTTTTTTTTAAGCTTATAATAAAGTTGTGGGACTCTAGTTAAAAGTGTTGAGATTATA